>JANHAO010004143.1:0-24756 GCA_026873985.1 Saraca asoca
TTCCTCTATAAATAGGATGATATTGTTAGCAAGAGGGAGAGGTTGGAGAAAATGATTCTGAACAATCATAATGGAAAAACTCTCTATCGTGGACGTAGGGTTCAGTAAATCTGGATTTAGCCGAACCACGTAAAAATCTTGTGCCTTCTCCCTTGTCTTTTATCTTGCTCACTCAGTTGATCAACCGGCATACACACACTAATCTAGAACAGGTCCGGGATCCCAAAGAATCCCCCGTTGGCCAGATTTTGGAGTTCTGACCAAAATCCAACGTCAACACACACCTTATGCTAGCATCGTGACCGCCATTGGCAATGGCAGTGGGTTGAATAGAGCTGGCTAGGGCAAAGCCAGCAGTTATGCCAATGACGGGAGTAGTGGAGGAGTCTATCGAAGACACATGACCTTTGGGAGGATTAAGTAGTGCGTTTGAAGCTTTGGTGGCTCTTCCCTTGGCCATTGCAGCAGAAAACAAACCAGAGAACAGTTGAGATCCCCACAGATGGCACCAAAATGTCGACAGTAGATTTTGGTTCTGAGCCAAAATCCAGCTAACAGAGGATTCTTTTTAGATCTTAATCTATAATATGGTTGCAAATACAGTAAATGAATAAAGGAGGCGAGAAGAAGAGGAAAAGCAGTAGAAAACATAAAACTTTTTAACATGGTTCGGCCAAATCCGAATAGAATCGGACCCTACGCCCACAGTAATGTATTGATCTGAAAATATTTTTACAGAGTTTCAGTACAGTGGCTTTGGTCCTCTTTAACATTCATCTCCTTCCTTCTATTTATAGAAGAGAGGTGGTTACAAATGTAATTTTGCATACAATAAATCTATTACATCAAATATTTAATGTATAAGACAGGATGGATAGCCTAAGATTCTGTAAGTCAGCTTCTGTAGATTGTCTTCTACAAATGGGCCCCATGTGTCTACTAGACAATACATATGCTAGTCTCCTAGTTAACGAGCTCCTGGGTTGCTGGTCGGACCTCGTAGGCCAGATTCTTTGATCTAGGGAAGCTGCTGGCTTCTGAGGTAGTGAGGCCGAGCTCACTCTCGTCGGGGCGAGTTTGGATAGAGGAGGTCGCAAGTGGCACGAGCTGGGACTTAGCACTCTGAGTGTCCTGGTGAGCTAAGGTCTTACCGCACTTGGGCCACTTGCTAGCCTATTAAGGATATTCCAGATTTCACATATAACAATTTTCCTAGACAAGTGAGGGTAATTAGTTAGGTTATTACTGGAGTAATTTAACTAATTAGACTCGATATTTTTAGAATTTAATGCTATTGTTAAATTGGTTAGAGTGCTGGGCTTTGATTGATTTAATAATAAGAGCTAATTGGGTGTTGGGCTTGGTTAGCATATTGATGAGGAAATTAATAAGGATTAATTAGGTGCTGGATTTAATTAATATCTTGATTAATTAGTCAAAACATGAATGAAATAATAATATCAAGGATTGGTCATTGAATTGGTTATAAGAGTCCCTTGAATTGAGCTTTCATCCATCAGTTTTCCTTTTCTTTATTTCTATTTTGTCATGTAATAAAGGTATTTGATTTAATTCCTAACCTAATTAGATAATATCTATCCCCCATTTCTTACTATAAACACATAGCAGTGAAACATTAGTTTATGTGGACATGACTTGGACTTATCCTAGGGTACTAGCTTAGGTAGTTTAGTATTATTTTTGGCTATTCTCGACAAATTTTAGTTCTAATCCTAATGCACGATGGTGAGGACTGATATGCGACGGTCTCACCACAGTGTCAAGTAAGTTTCACTAAAATGTGGTGTTTGAACGTTAGTGACACTTGGGACCCATTACACTTAGTGCACATACTGTCATAGATTTGTATGGGGCTATGTTTCTTATAACATTCGTTGCTTCCATTGCGTGTAGGAGATATGCCAACGACAACCAAGGCTAGAGGCAGCAGTGGACGCACTAATCGGGGAGACCAAGATGCTATCCACGCTATTGGTTTCATAGGCTTTGGGCTTCTCCATCAAAGGTGAGTTGCTCCGTCTACATGGAGCCAACAGATAGCAGTAGGAACACTTGCTGCATGATATCAGTAAGTCCCCCGATAATGGTGCAGCATGTGCTGGGCTAAAGAATGTTCGATCCACTATGGCCTGTTTATTGGGTGGCAAAACTGTAGCAAGGAGAGCAAGGACCAGCATTGGATCGCACTCAACTCACACACTTGACTTCCAGAGATGTGGCGAATTTGCAGATGAGGCAGAGTAATCAAGCTTCCTACATGGAGCCCCGAGGACAGAATGCTAAACAAGGTGCCTACTAGCCTGTGTATTAGCATAATGTTTTACATATACCTGTTTAGTCATAAATTTCAGTGGTTGTCCTTGTGGTTGTAAAGTGTCAATCAGCTTTATCATATGTTGCATGACCATCCGACGGCCCTGCTGTTGGACGGGGGTTGTTCACCGGCGGGGACAACGACGAGCTCTCAACTAGGATAGGCAATGCAGGCACAAGTATAAAGGGTTCATAGGAAAGGGAAACTCTAAAGGTATGTTAGTGGTTTAAACATGATATGTTTCGAGTAACATTGGATCGGTATTTCATTTTTTGGTGTGAAGAATGCTAAGGCTCGTCTCCATCTCAATGGTGGGGGGTTGCCTATGGTTCAAACCATCACCGCTTTTGAACATGAAGCCCAAAGGGATCACTGTGGTAGCTGACATCTTTGGGCAGCTTAAAGTGGCCGAGTTAGTAATGTTTCCCTTTCTTTCTCATTTAATTCACTTTCGAGTCGCTCAAATGCACCTCACTAAGTTGTTTTGAAATGTAGGGAGCCCCTAGCGGGGTTCACCTATGTGGAATAACATTACAAGCACTGCTGTCCTTATGCTTTGAGACATGCATGGAGGGAGAGGTAATATGACAAAACCCTTATTTCAGGGCATGCAGTGCATTCTTACAGGACAGACTATGAGTCCATGAGTTTACAATGTATGGTGCAGGTGCTCCCTGCTGGGGATGCCTGCATAACACAATGAGCAGGAGGTGAACAAGACCACATTGAATTGGTTCTTGTCAACCAACTTTTTGATATGTATCGTGAGCCACCTTCCCCATTTCTTTGCCCCACTGATTGACCATTTTATCTGACCTCCAGCAAATCATAGAGTTGTTTACTGAGCCTGGTGACCATATTATCACTGGCTACAATAGATGGATGGGGTTTGTCGACAGCCTAAGGAAGGTGCCCACAAAACCTTCACCAATGGAGAAAATGGCTTTACATTGGTGTCTAATAAGTCCTTTTGCAACTCTATTTATATGTTGATGTACCATGTGATACAGATTTATGTACCTCTCAATGAAGACAACCACAGGTACCTAATGACCATTGACATTAGGGCCAGGAAAGTGTGGTACTTGGACTCACAGCCATCATCAGAGGTGTAGAAAAACGACTGGAACGTATACAACGAGTGGTAATGAGGATATTAATTGCATTGTTCCCACAATGTCCACATAACTATCATTTCATTACTGCATTATGTCGATCATATGGGATTATTTAGTTTAAAGTGCGGGAAATGCAGGTGACACACCTGTACAAGATGCTGGAAGACAGGAGATTTTACGACCAGGACCATGTCCCACATCCACGTATCTTTGAATGTGCCATTATAGAGCCTGATGGTGTCCCTAGACAAGATGAAAGGTTAAGCAAATACAATATCCACTATCACGCCTTACCCACTTATATCCACATGGATTTGTGGCACCAATTACACTCATGAGACCCAATCTTATTCTCTGTGCAAAAAATGACTGATGAGATTTTTGTTTTCAGAAGTAATGATTGTGGGGTTTGGGCAGTATGGTGGATGGCATTGGCAAAGTTGTGGAGTCCTACAAAACACTGGTAAGTAGCTGCAATGTTGATCATCACACATTATAATGAATTAGTTACTATAACATACATGCACCAGAGCGTAACGTGCTTGTATTGGCTGTTGTAGCCTTCTGGAAAGTATGGGAGGATGAAACTGGCACTAGACCTCGTCATGAAGGGATACAAAGTGATTGGGAATACAATAGTGGAGAAGGCCCCAGTAAAAATGGAGGAATGCATGAACAATGCAGCCGACATCCACGTTGGGGAGTCACTTGGTGCCACGAAAGTGAGGATACCAGGGGATGAAGAAACCAGGAGACCCACAGGAAGGTGCCACACCGTGAGGCATATGAGCACATGGACTTAAAACATGGTGATTGACATGTACACTTTGTTGCTCAAAAAAAGGTATATCGGACAACGTTTCCGTTAAACAAAGAAAGATTGGAAAAATCAAACAATAAAAAATTCAATGTTTTTGGAAAGCTAATACACGTCAATAGTGAACTTTTATAGGTGAAAAAAGAAATAGGTGGTATACACGCACACAACAATCTAATTGCTGACAAATTACTACGTAGGTTGATGTTTATAGTATCACGATGATACCAACTTGCGAATTACACTATGGATAGACAACATATGTGTCTAGACTTTGCAGCTATCACACAATAGTCTATATATGCACGTGCCACTACACATACCACCACATGCATCACAATACACATCACTTGCCATGTGTAGAGGACTTTCTCAGTATACAATTTGTATTCGTCCCTATGTTGGTAACTTCCTCAAACCCAGATAGTAACCCTTGAGTACAACTACTATTGTAATAAGCAGAGTGGGAGAAGTGATTGTGAGATTCTAGGTGCCATTACTCCTCACACATTCCTGTTGTAATAGGACTTTAGGTATCATTAGTGGTGGGGTGGTGATATTCACATGCCAATACACACTACCACATGCACCACTCCTTATTTACTACCTAATATTAGGAAAGTTACTCGCCTTGTTATAATGATCATTACCACAATTTGCTTGCTATTTGGTTAGACGGTCACCATCCGGCAACGATTGCTACATTACAAAGTTACTAGTAGATCTTAAGGAAATTATAGTTGATGGAAAGGTGTTATGGGGGTTGGTGTGTGTGGTGGTTGGGGGGTATCTATGTTCCTATTTGTGTGGGTATGAACAACAAAAAATACACTCCCACACTTGCACCGACATCAACTCCCATACTACTTTCCAATGAATTGTAATTTTCTTAAGGTCTCCTTATAACTTTCTTATAATTAGATGGTAACTTCCTTGACAAATGGAAACCAACTTGTGGTAGTAATGTTCTAAAATAAACCAATTAACTTTTTTAAAATTTAGCATTAAGCAAAGAAAGTGGGGTGTGTTGTAATATGTGCCTAGAATTAAGATACTCCCACACTACCTCCCGTACCAAGTTCCACATCACTTTTGAGTATAATGTTATATTACTAAGGTCGGTTAGTACTTGTTGGTGTTGGAATTTGATTCACCCGGAGAGTCCAAACTCTAACCAACGAGGATGAAGTCTTTGGACCCAAAGCTATCTTCTGAAGCGTGAGTGTGAAGGGAGAGGAAGAAGGATAGGATAGGATGGTATTTTAACGTGGTTCGGCTAAATCCGGAAGGTACCAGACCCTACGTCCACAGCGACATTTTTATTATGTTGGAAAGTGTTTACAAAGTGTCTACTTACTGTTCTCTTTTCTAGCCCCCCCTGTTTTAACAATGAGTTCCTATTTATAGAGGAATGAGGGGTTACATGTAATGATTAAAAGCTACAGTTCTGTTACATCAAGAAATAAATGTAAAAGATAGAGGGGATCCTATAATCTGGCCATTGCAGACTACTTTCTACGGGGTGGGCCCCTTTTGTCGGCTGCAAGCTAGCATATGTCTATCTAACACTAGGCTTTACTGGACAAAGTGTTTGCCTCCTTAAATAGGGATTCTCGAGGGTTGCCATTGGAGCTCGCTCAATGAGCTCGAACGGTATGGCTGTTCGGCGAGGCGAGCTTCTCGTGTTCTCACTACATCACCTTTTAGCGATGTGCGAGGTGATGTCCGCTGGACGTCTTCAACGAGCTGGACAATCTTGGCATTTGCTGGGGCCTTGTTGGCTTGTTCCTCGAAGTCAATTTTTACCCATAACAGAAGCCCCCCAACTCTTAATTCGCTTCGCAGACTGGGAGTTACAGTGTTTCCGAGGCTTTGTCTATTTTCTTGGTCAAAGTCTTTGCCTATCTGAACTGTCATTTTAGGTTTCATTTCTATCTTTTCACTCTGCTTCAGACTATGCTTTTTCTTATTTGCAGATTCTGGCCATTGGTGTGGCACTTTTGCATGCTTTAGACCGTTTGATTAAGATCAGCCAGATATCTTTTGGATTTTTCAATGGACCGATCTAGTCTTTTTATACTTTGAGGGTCTTTTTCCTCTTTGCAGAAGGGTTTAATGAAGGAATCTTGTTAGTTTAATGGAGGAGCGTGTTGAGCCCTCTACATTTTTTGATAACTTGGCTTCCAGTGGAGCTTTTTGAGGCACGGATGGTCTGTTGTAGAATGTTTGGAGGCACAGATGGCTTGTTGCATATAACCTCCCTGCAGGGTTCATCTTATAGGCCCCTGGGGAGTCTTATGCAGATCTCGGATTATCTCCCCTAGGTCCTTCCATAGAATCCAGCCCCGTCGGTCGGGCTCTTGATGCCTTTTTGAATTGCACGAGGTCTAGTCTAGGAAGAACTGTTGGCTGGGGATGGGAAGACTACAGGAGTAGAGTTACTGGTCTTCCTGTTAGTGGGAGCTTGTCTCTCGGTAGCCGGCTCTTTACTTTCTTGCCAGAATGGTAGTATTAGGCTTTTTGCTTTTTGGCTTTATACTTTGGATCTTCTGATGTAATTTTACCTCGTTGAATGAGGCCTTTTTAATGTATGAGCTTTCCTACTTAGCTCTTGAATATTGTAAGGGATGCTTCGTGCATCACTATATGTAAATTTTAGTAGATTAATGAAACATCTTTCTAATTAATCAGCCATGTCTTTAACTCTTTAATTTTTCATGACTCGATCGCCTTTGGCAAGCAAAAACCAAGCCACATGAGGGATGCGCCTGAGGGGAGGTCGCATGTGAGCTACGATCTTCTAACCGCATGCTAGCTGTGGATATTTAGTTACATGAGAGCAGCAACAAATTTATTCTAGCGTCCTCATGTTGTGACAGGCTCATTAGCTCGTTATTGGGTTTGAGTGTGTTGCTGAGGTAGGCTCTTAGGCTGTCTTACCCTCAGTTTTGTTTTCATTATCGTAAGGTAGGCTCTTAGGCCGTCTCACCCTTGAACAAGTTTTTTGTTATCGTGAGGTAGGCTTTTAGGCCGCAAGATAGGTTCTTAGGCCGTCTCACCCTTAGATGAGTTTTTCATTGCGAGGTAGGCTCTTAGGCCGTCTAAACCTCGATTTTGTTTTCGTTGCTCGTTGCTAACTGGGTAGCATTTCTGAGTTTTGGCCAATCAGCTATGGATTCAATAGGTTCAATCGTAAAGCAATTCCTTTCAAACAACATTCCACTGGACAATTCATTCAATATGGTTCTGATGGAAGGCTCTGGCTCTCAGCCAACGACTTGCTGGGTTTGTTGCTTTGTCTGCCTTACCACATAATCCTGTAACCAGCCTCTTCTAATGAGGTCTTTTATGGCATCTTTTAGTGCCCAACATTCTAAGGTGGTGTATCTGACCTTGTTATGATAAGCACAGAATCTGATTGGATCTCTGGACTTAATGGAGGCTCTCATTGGCCTGGGCCTCCCAAAGTCTTTATTGTGTCTTTCAACGGCAAAAATCCTATCCTGCATGTCTGACAGGATGTTGTAACTTTCAAAGAGACCTCCAAGTCACTGAGGCTTTGCCTTTTTCGTGAGCTAAGAACTGGGGTCATGATTACGACTCTCGTCACCCCTCCTTTTGCTTATAGTGGGGCTGCTGGTGTCCCCTTTTTGCTTAGGCTCTTTATCCCCGAAAGTTTCTTCCCATCTTATTTGCTTAGCAACTCGCTCGTAAAATTCAACGAGGTCTCGAGCTGGGGATTTATAGAGGCTTTTGTACAGCTTTCCGTCTTTTTGGAGTCCAGCTGAAATCACTGTTAAGTTCCTTTGATGGATTTTCCATGGAATTGGCTTCATGCCTAAATCTGGTTATATAATCTTTTAGTAATTCACTCTTGTGCTGAAAAATCATTGTGAGGTGGCAAGGAGGCACGAGCTGCCTTTTTAGTGCTTGGTATTGATCCATGAATTTCCTTTGGCAATCTTCCCAATTGTTGACACTACAAGCTGGGAGATTTTTGAACCATGCTCGAGGTATTCCTCCTAATGTGGTTGGGAAGACACGACATTTCACCAGAGGGTCAGTTGTTTAAAGGTCTATTTGGATATTAAACGCATCCAAATGATCGCTCGGGGTCGCTATTCCCATCATATAGCAGGATCATGGGCACTTTGAGTCTTTGCGGGAGGGGTTGCATTTCAATCTCCACAGAAAATGGTGAATTTTCCTCATATTGAGGTTGATTACTTTGAGGTCACGAGTGCTCTTTTAGCTACTTCAGCCTTCGGAGGACTTCTTCCATTATCTGGTCCCATGTTTTGGGTTAAGGGGCAGAGCTCTCCGCCCGTTGTGAGCTCCCCAGTTGTTGACTAACGCAATTTCATGAGTTCCTTTCTAGGCTTCTTTACGGAGCTATTAGAGTTACACCATGATTTCTTCTTGTCTTTGTGCACCTTGGGCTTGTGCTTGCGCCAGTGTTTTCACAGTTTCAACCAACTCTTTCATCGTACCTTCAAGTGCTTGCTAAGGTTAGGGAGATGCTTATGTCTTTCTTATTCTAGGGGAGTCATTTTGCTGGTAATGAGCTTCAACAGTAGGAATGTCTGTCGACTGTGCAATTGGAGTGTTTGAAATCCTTGTGGTCCTTCTTCTCGCCATTGCAAAGTTACTGGGAACACTTTAAAAAGTAGATGGGTCCCCACAGTCGGTACTAAAATGTTAACATTGGAATTTGGTTCACCCGGAGAATCCAAACTCCAGCCAACGAGGATGAAGTCTTTGGACCCAAAGTTATCTTCTGAAGTATGAGTGTGAAGGGAGAAGAAGAAGGATAGGATAGGACAGTGTTTTAACATAGTTCGGTTAAATCCGGACGGTATTGGACCCTACGTCCACGACAGGATTTTTATTATGTTGGAAAGTGTTTATAAAGTGTCTGCTTATTGTTCTCTTTTCTGGCCCCCTTCTTTTAACAATGAGTTCCTATTTATAGAGGAAGGAAGGGTTACATGTAATGATTACAAGTTACATTTTGTTACATCAAGAAATAAATGTACAAGACAGAGGGGATCCTGTAATTCGGCTGTTGCAGACTGCTTTTTGAGAGGTGGGCCTCTTTTGTCGACTGTAAGCTAGCATAAGTCTGTCTAACATTGGGCCTTACCGAGGTCTTTACTGGACAAAGTGTTTACCTCCTCGAACAGGGATTCTCGGCTTGAAGGGTTGCCATTGGAGCTCACTCAGCGAGCTCAAATGGTATGGCTATTCGACGAGGCGAACTTCTCTTGTTCTCGCTACATCACCTTTTAGCGATGCGTGAGGTGATGTCCACTGGATGTCTTCAGCGAGCTAGACAATCTTCACATTTGCTGGGCCCTTGTTGGCTTGTTCCTCGAAGTCGATTTTTACCTATAACAGTAGTTGTCTAGAAATCCTGTGGCACTCTAATGATAATTTTCTTAACAAATGACAAATAACTTGTAGTAGATATGTTTCTAAACAAAAGTGACTTTGTTATAGTTAAGTATTCGATGAGTAGAGTGGTATGTATGGTGGTGTGTGTAGTGTTGTATAATTATCACCACCCTATCAATGCAGACCGGGCATAGTCACACACCACAACACACTCCTAAGATCATAGATCATACCACTTTCGGCATTTGCTAATCCAGTCCATGAGAGTTACTGATTTTATCTTGAAGCACTATTGCCTCAATTTATGTGCGATTCACCGGGAAAGTTATCATCAAGTTTTTCATGGAACGGTTAGAAATTTATCATTAGATTTTAAGAAGAATACAATCCATTCAAAAGTTGTGGGGGACTTTGTGTGAGTGGTTGCATGGGAGTGTATTCACTTATAAGCTTTTAACTAATAGGGGCACTTGTCTTGTTTATCGCATTACTACTTGCAACTAACTACTCACTTGGGAAAGTAGTTGCTTGTCCTCAATTAAACAAATTACTGTCGAATGGTAGAAGTTTTACCAAAAAGAGTGGAAAGATTGAGTGTTGATGGCTTCTTACGTACGCTTAATTGTAACTTGGCAATACATAACGAATCAAAAGGGTAGTTTGCATCTATTTTAGTATAAATTTGAAATTATGGTAATAAAATCTTTAAGCTGCAGCAATAACTCTTCTGAACTGTTGTAAGTATGAAAAACGGTTTTTTGGCAGTTGATTGGATGAGAGTGTTTGACCTAGATTTCTGAATACAACTGCCTTTTATTTAATTTGTCGCAGGGCTGTAGCAAAAATGCTAGTGCGCTTGTCAGGGCAGTGGGCCTCAGATACGTGAAATGATAATTGGTCGCTGTAGTTGGGCTTAAGAAATTCTTTGGATCCCTAGATGAACCCGTTGGGCCATGGAGATGAGTTTGCAAATTCTGTTATTGCCTCAAGAACTGCAATTGGACCTCAAATTGCACTTGGGTTCATCATTGGTTTCACAATTGCCCTAGTGACAACATGATGAAGATTGGGAAATGGGACTGATGATGAATGCTACCTTAACGTGATGTTTATGTTAGATAGGAAGATAGAAACCCTGTGTGTAAGTTACTTTGCATTGTTCAACTAGATGACATGCACGGATGTTGATAATTTCAATATGGTTATAGTTTAATAATGCTAGAGACACTCCCTTTAATACACACCCATTTGACTCCAAATCTTGATCGTAAACTTCTTCAAACCTTGAAAGCAACTTTTCTAAATCATGATAGCAACCAATTTCTTGGATATTCATTGGACGAACAAAGAATATAATGACCAAAGTTTTGTAATTTTCTTAAAGATAGATGGTCACTTTTTCAAAATAAGGGACATGGTGTGAACAGGTGTGTATTGAAGGGAGTGTCTCTTGTTTAAATTAACTAATGTGTTCTTTTGGGTTTAAACAAATTGCCACGAGTGTTACGCACGTTCATACAACTTCATCCTTCCTTAATGTTAACAATAAGATCCTGTGATAGTGGATCATGTGCTTCTTGGTAAGAGTCGTTGAAATAGACCAACATTCGTGGAATGCCAAAGTTAGTTTATTCAAAAATGCAGATTAAGACCTCTCAAATTGAGGCTTTCTAAAATGTGAACTTAATTGAGTCCTGTCCATTCGGTCTAGGGTCCACGCAGACTGGACCAAATTGTCAGTGGATCGATCCACATTTCTTCTTTTTTTTTTGTTTGTTTTTACTTATTTGCATATTTACTTATTTTGTAACACATAATTATACAGTCACTTATACACCTTCTACTTTTACACATATGTAATTTTTATACTTTATGGATTATATATGGACTTGATGTGTTATTAAATTATTTATGGTATGAAACTTGTCATTTTTTTAAGTTTTTCTTATTATTTACTAATTTTTTAGCGTTAAAAATGAGTATGAATACAAGATTTTAAAATCTTTTAAGTTTGAAATTGTTATATTAAGTTAAGAAAATAAAATCATTTTTAAAAAGAGATTTATAAATTTAGAGTGATTTTTGGAAAAAAAGAAATTGAATATTCTGCAGATGGGCTCATCCGGTTTCCCGAACCACACACATTAGGACTCATACTTTTATTTTGGCAGCTTGCTTTTTTTGCAGTCCAAACTGGTTCGATCCATTTATGGTCCGTCGATGGACAGACTGGACCGGTCAGTTTGATAGCTCTACCTCTAGATGCACATAGAGCTCCGAAAGGGCTTCCACGTGCAAAACAGAGATGTTGTAGGCATGTCACAAACTCAATTCAATTTATTATGGCTGATGTGTATGTATGAGCCAGAACGAGGTTGGATGCTCTAATATATTGCACGATAAAGATAATCGCACATCGCAACCCACACTAACTCCAACGCCACTTTCTAATCAATTGTAATTATTCTAAGCTTTGCTGATAACTTTCTAAAAGTCTGATGGTAGCTTAATGGTAAATTCTTTAACAAAGGACAATGACTTGTGTATCATGTTTTTAAACAAAACAAATAACTTTCTCAAGGTTGAGTAGTAAATGACGAAAGTGTTACGTGCAGTGGTATGTGTAGTGGTATGTGACTATTACCACTATATTGCAAACATATCAAGCAACATTAGTTCAAGTAATAACTAAAAATGTTCTTGTGTTCTTGTTCACCATCGTATATTGAGCCCATCTCACTTCCCTTTTTGATGCCAATGAAAGCTTAGATAGGTGACATCTTGATTTTAACAAAGTTACTAACAGGAGATTGGAGTTTTGTCTAAAACCTATGGATGGAGGCATAGCGGTAACTCATTTAATTTTGAAAGAAATGTCACAAATCATTATTCCTGAAGAGGCTATTTGCCTTTGCCTGTTATGGGATTGAAAGTATCAAGAAGAATTCTATGTAATGATTTTTCTACATTATGATAAAACCACTGTAAATACAATGAGTAATTGTCATAACCTTGTGATGATGGGAAAAGGATAGTGAGAATGGACTAATTGTCGGGAGTATAGGTACCATGACTCCCCCTACACAATCTAGTCATAGGTCTTTATATATCCTATTTCTCCCGACCAAAGGTGTAAGCACATAGAGCCATATCTCCCCTTCCTCCCCTAACCACCTTTAGACTGTTTCTTTTCCATCTCCATTGATGGACCATGATGAGATAATGCCACTGAGGAACGTATTGATGGCTGACTTGGTTGTGTGTTTCCAACATTGGTTGTATTAGATTTGCTCCAAGCTTGAGATTATGCAACCATAAGCCTAGATAGAATAGATCATTGAAAGTTTCAAGCCTACGCTAGAATGGAGGGATAGAATTTCCTTGGAGGAAGACGTAGGATTTACAAGCAAAAAGGCTCCTATTCCAGTCTTTACACGTGTAGATACAACTTACCAGGCATTGGAATACATATTAAGTGCTCATGAAATGCGTATCTTTGACTACAACTATAAGAAGGCATGTATGCTACAAGGTGAGGTAGAATGACTTGAGGTAGAGAATTTTGACCTTGTTGAGTGGTTTCTAGTATTGGTTAGATGGGCTAGTGTGGGCCCAATAAGACGAGTCCAACTGAGAAAGGCCCTAGATCACCTAGAAGTATTAAGATCGCAAAGAGGGGCATCAGCTTGCTGATTGCGAGCATAGGATGCGAGGCAAGCTCAAAGATAGAAGTCCATGCTCGCCAAGCGGAACTGATCTCGGGTCGTCAACAGCGGTGAGCTACGTCCAGGATACTCACCTTGTGAGCTTGAGCTTAGGATCAGTCTGCAGTGCCACAAATCACATGACTCACATCCCGATAAAATAAGTGATCTCCAATTCCAAGGTATGGCTAGGTCTAATCAATAGTCAAGAGCATATCTTCCTAGCTGGCAAACCAGCCCCTGAGAGGAGACACCTGCCTGTAGGCCTCATAAAGTAGAGTCTAAATTGCCTGTACGGAATAGCTACACAATGTAATTAATGTACAAATTGAGAAATTACCATTATAAGCTCCCTTACTTCTATAAATAGAGGGTCAACCCATTGTAAAAAGGGACTTCCAAAAAAAATAGAGAAGTGGAAGCTTTGTCGAAATACTGAGAGAGAGGCTTGAGGGAAATCTTGTGTACTGTAACTTGCCCGTCTGAATAGTGAGAACCACCACCTAAAGGCAAATACAATCAATGTGGACCTAGGGATCAAACTAGCTTTAGCCAAACCACGATAAAAAATACTCCTAGTGCCTATTTTTTCTCCTTCTTCATTCTTTTCCCTATCTATTCACGCACTTGTAGCTCACATTTTGGGTGTTGACTAAGATATGGGTCCACAAAACTAGATTTTACCATCAATATTTTAGCCCTAGAAGGAAGGCCTAAAACCTTTGACCTATTTTCCCCCCCCATTTCTATGATTTGTTGGGTAGCTACAATGGTAAGAGGAAGAGTAACCAAGAGTGTCAATGTTGTCAATGGCGAACCTGAGGATTGTGTAAAACAATGAGAGTTATCACCAGGGGGCTCAGCCTCCCAAGCTACAAGTGTGTCTGTCATCCCTGCAACGGACGCTGTCAATAATGTGAGGCCATCAGCCTCCCACCAGCCTATCACTCTTGAGATTGATAGAATTCAGACCTGGCATCAGCATCAAGAAGCACTCAAAAGCACAGTAAAAGAGATGGCCGAAATGGTTAAAGCGCCAACTCAGGCATAAGTCCAGGGAGCACAAAAATAGGTTCAAGTCGTAATACAAGGAGGGGGCCAATGCATTAATATGGCTTATTCCTCTTGCTCGTGGGAAAGTTTAGAAGTTTGATGGCTCCATAAGAGTCATGGCGGTTAGCGATCTGAGAGCTCGTGTCGCTTAAGAGGCTTGGACAGGTCCAACCAGGGACGCATCCTAAGTTATTATTCCTGTGATTAGGAGAAAGATAAGGGCCAACAATCTTCCAGCCAATGGTCTAAAGTACATGACTTGATGGTCGAAGAACTCCTCCAGAGGGTAAAGTAACTGGAAGAATGCCCTTGAACCTAAGATAGCCAAGACCACTATGAGGAGGGGACTCCATTCACTAGTGAGATAGAGAAGCAAACTCTCCCTCACAAACTAAAGGTCCCTGTGATCTCGCAATACAATGGGGACAACGACCACTATGACCATCTAGATGCATTTACTATCCAGATGGATCTCCGAACGACCAACCCACTGGTTAAATGTCGAGTCTTCCTGGCTATGCTCGGGGATATACCCCAAACTTGATTTAAGAATCTCCTGGCCCATAGTATTGGTAGTTAGAAAGAATTCCAAGAAAGATTCATCAACCAATACAAAGCATTGAAGAGGCAACTCACACCACCTTGCCATCTCGCAATAGTCTTTTAGCAAAAGGGGGAACTGCTAAAAGACTATATCGTTCGATTCAGGCATGAGATTAATAACATGGAGAAACCATTTGATGAGAGTATCTTGACAGTGATCTCCACGGGACTTCACAAGGATGGGAAGCTATATGAAAGCATTTACAAATCCCCAGTCAATAACTTAGGAGAGTTCTACGAGTGAGCTGTCAAAGAAATTAGGTGGGAGGAGACCTTTGGCCTGAAAGAGATCGATCGGGGAGATGTGAGCAATGCCTCCAATGACAATGAGTAAAGAAACCAGGTTAGCGATCCTGGCTTTCGAACCACAAAAAGGCTAGAGCCGAACGACCTCAACATCAAGGTTGCTTTGAAACTTATTGTGTCCTCTTAAACACTTAAGAAGAGATTTTTATAGCTAAAAAAGATAAAGAGGACTTCGGGAAGCCTCCACCCCTTACAACTCCCAATAGCTTCAAAGGCAACAAAAGTAAATTCTGCGCTTATCACAATGGCATCGAGCATCATACCTCGGAGTGCTGGACACTTAGGGATGCCATAGAAGACCTCATCAGGAGAGGTCACCTGCGAGAGTATGTGGTGGAGACTTTGGGACGATAACCTCAGTGCCCCAGCAAGACCTTAACTAAGCATAGGCATCTATAATCGAAACTATTTTTCATTTTTGTAAAATGATTTGGAAATGAATAAACATATTTTGAATCTCTATACTAATCTTTGCATGAAGTTTTCAGTAAATTATCATGTAGGAAAGCAAGCTATTCTTGGAATTGATCAAGTCCAGTCCTGCATGACCTGACCCAGCTACAAGATAGCCACTCGATAACAAGATTACCACTCAATTACAAGATAACCACCTGGCTACAAGAAAGCCACCCAGTTACAAGATAACCACCCGGTAACAAGATTACCACTCGGCTACAAGATAGCCATCTGGTTACAAGATAAACACCTGGTTACAAGATAACGACACGGCCACAAGATAGCCACCTGGTTACAAGATAACTGCCTGGCTACAAGATAGCCACCCAGTAACAAGATTACCATTCGGCTACAAGATAACCGATTAGCCACAAGGCAGTTGCTCAGGCACAAGATCAATAGCATCATTCCAAATCTGGCATAGATCACTAGCATCATTTCAATTTTAGCCCAAGATCGCTAGCATCGCTCAAAGGAGTCACCAACCTCTCCATATGAGATCACTATCTTAAGCATTCATGTGATTGACTTCTAAGTGCCGTATTTGCTCGAATTGCTAGCTTTTGAGCTGAGGCCCTCAAAGCTCATTCTGAGGATGAATTAACAAATTGCCAGCTTCCAAGCTGAGGCCGCTCGGAGCTTGTTCTGGAGATGAATTGATTGCTACCTCTCAAATTGAGGCACTTGATGTTTACTTTAGTACCATAACTCTCAATTTGGCACAAAGTTGCCAACCTTTTTATGGAATAGGATCACTCTCTTAAGCGCACTAGCTTCTGAATGTCATAATTATTCTGAATTGCTAACTTTTCAGCTAAGGCCTCTCGAAGCTCGCTCCGGGGTGAACTTGTTGCTAATATCCCAGTTAAAACACAACTCTCATGATATCTAATGTCCCCAACTCTCATATGGCCTGTTCAGGTTTTCTATCTCGCGCTAGTTTATGCACTTAAATACTTGGCTCTAATTCTTACTGACAGATTGTTATTAAAGTTTATTACCCGAGATAGGTCAATATGGCTGATTGGCCATTCTATATGGTGTGTATCCTTTTAAGTCATAAATCATTGGCTTGAATCTATTTATACCTTATTTTGCTATTTATTAAGATCGATTAACCTACCTAACACTCATCTTACCAAATACATGTTAAGCTGTTATTTTTGCAGGAAATCATTCATAACAATTTGAGTAAATTACGGAGAGAATCTCACATGATGAGCATAGAAAGGGTAAAGGGGAATAGAAATATTTGGTACCTCTTGCTATGAGGTGGATCTGTGCAAAATTTGGAATCAAGTACAATGTCAAAATACAAGGCTCAAAAGAAGAAATAGAAAATTGCAAATTTAGTTTACAAAATGGCTGATTCTAGAAATTGGGCTTTGATGAGAGGTAGGCTCGATACTTGGGACAGACAAAATGTCCCTTGTTTGATCATTTGGAGGCTCCATGGCATGCGGGCTGATGTTTTTGATAGCGATACTCTCGGTAGGAGGGTCTTGGCTCGTAGATGCCACACCTTTGTAGGAATATTTAGTTCTAGCAGCCTTCTTCTTAAAGCCCTCGATAACATCTAAAGCCTCCAGTCCGAAGAAGGAAAAATCCAAATTTGGGTGGTGCTTCCACAGAGTGTACACAAAAAGGGAGCTTGTCTTAGATTCTACATCCTTTACTACCTTTACGATTCACTCAGTAGTTTTTGCTATGACCCAATTGACCTCTTCTTGCTTTGAAGTGACTTTTGTCCTGGCCACTTCAAGTTTAGCCTTGGCAACCTTTGCCCGTTGTGCAGTGGCTTCAAATTTTTGACTCGCTGAATTGAAGCCTCAAAGTGCCGCATCCTTGTCACTCCTCATTTGGAATAGCTCCTTGACTGCTTTGCTAAGCTCGACTTTAATAGCCTCACAACTGACCACCTTGCGAGCTTGAGCTTTTTCAACTTCTCTTTTGGTGGCCTTGGTATTTCATGCCCTATCTTCCATTTCCAAAGCCTTAGCGGTCTTAACAGCCAAGTCCTCCACTAGCCTGGTATTCTTATTTTCACAGGACTGGAGCATCTCCCTTATCTTCACTGCTCCCAAAAAACCCTGGAAGGTGAATCAAGTTAGACCTTAGAAGAGCAAAAAGGAGATAGCATGACAAAACATGACTTACCAGTAAAACTTCGCGTGTGGCAAAACACATCAATCCTCCACTCGAGATTTTTGTTTCCAATGGTTAAGGGTTGGAGTGAGATCTCAGGATGTCCAACAAGTTCTCATAGACAAAGTCAAAATATCCTTGTGTCCCATGACCAAGGCCTGGTTGATGCTCCTCTGTTGGGCTTTATTAAAGTTATATTACATTAGGCTAAATTATTGACATTAGTTAGACTAAGTAAATAACTCAAGCCCATAAGCCTTTCTACACTTTCTTTTGGACTAGGACTCTCAGTTGGACTAGGCTTAGGTCTTTTCTCACTAAACCTTGAAGCTATAAATAGAAATTTTAGGGAGTAGTAAAAAATATATATAGAGATATACAAAAGGGTTTTTGAGAAAATGGTTGAGAGCTCTCAAAAAAATAGAGAGATAGGCAGTGAGAGAGGTTATTCCATTCGATAACACAAAAGTGGTGATCGGAGTTTTGTCATTCTTGTGTGTGGATACCGTAGAAACGTAGATTCTTCAATCTGCGTTGGTGATGTTTGCATCAAATTACAACATCATAAGATATGATCTTAACCAACTGATTTATATTTTGTGCATGGATCCTAGTTAGGTTTCAAAAATTTTAATTTTCCACTGTGCTTGTTGCATCAAAATCCAATAGTGGTATCAGAGCTACGTGTGCAAAATATAAATTGGGTTATATGATTCTTTGTTTGACTTATGGGGTTATGGGATAATGTAATGCAATTTTAATACAAAGTAGGCTAACATTTCTAAAATCGAATAGAAATAGGCTAACATTTATGGAATGGTTTTCAAAATCATTCCTAAAAGCGTGTTCTAGAATTGTTCTGGAACATGCATGTGCGGTAATGGTTCTTGTGCATTTAACGTTTAGAATCCTGAAATGTTCTGGGATATCCTATGTTTAACGTCTTAAGATCGCCAAAAGTTTTGGGATGTCATGAGTTTAACGTTCAAGAATCCTAAATAGTTTTGGGATGTCTTGTGTTTTACAATTAAGGATTTAAGAATGGTTCTTGACCTTGATCCTTGAATCTTGGTCTTGATTCTTGATCTTGGGTCTTGATTCACAAGAAAAGGTCCCTTGCATCATGAGTTCAAGATCAAGAAAGTACTAACTCAGCACCAAGAGTTGGTGCATTAAGAGAAGGTAATTTCATTTACCTTTTAGGGGCTCCGCCCCCGAGCCCCCACGAGGGGCTCTGCCCCTCGACCCTACCCACTAACCGGCCAGCAGGACCACTATGCTAACTCTACGTAGGGTATAAAATTCATAATTGAATTTAATCTACGTATGAAAATAGGGATTTTATTTGAAATTATATCTTGCATTGTTTGCCAACATGTTGTTTGGGTATGGTGCATAGTATGGCTCACTAGGATTGAAATATATTTTGTTGTAATTTTAAAAATACGGCCTATGAGACATGCCTCTCTTATATTCTCTGGTTTGTATATTCTCTTCTCATCTTACTCCCCTTGAATGTAACTTGAGGTTTCTTTTATGAAATGTAAAATCCACATCATAAGTGTTGTATACCAAAAATGGCCTCGAAAGCTCGTAGCCCCGGGCATGCCAAAGGTGCCCAACAAGCTTCGCTTTGCCCTTCGTCAGAAAGCGGCACAGTGAAGTTATCCCAGAACCATACTGTTAAGCAAGCCTTGCCTCACGAGGCAGTGAGGTAGTGATGCAGCAAGGTCATTCAGATACATCCCTCAAAGTGGCCCTTGCCTCGCGAGGCAGTGACCCAGCAAGAAGATCATAAGACCAGCTCATCAAGTAGCCAATCGCCTTGCTCGAGCCCGTTACCTCGCTAAGTAGCACCAAGCTTGTTACAACAGGTCCCCATGATGCCTTCGAGCCAGGAATTCCCACTCGGCAAGCTGAGCACCGTGCTTAGCATAGCTGTACCAAGTAGTGGACGTAGATAGACACAAGTCTATAGCTGACTAGAGGGGCCCACCCTGCACCGTACATTTTGCAGTAGCCAAATTGTAGCCTTTTATTATCTTTTCCACTTGTAACTTGATGTAACACAACTGTAGCTTATAATTAATGCATGTAACTCCTCATTTCTCTATAAATAGGATTGCATTGTCAGAAGAGGGGGAGGGGCCAAAACTCTGTTAGCAGAAACTCTGCTATAATCATTTCTTAATACAATAATAAAATCTCCGTCATGGATGTAGGGTCTGTTGCTGCCCAGATTTAGCCGAACCACATTAAACTTGCTATCCCGCTATCCCTTCTTCCTCTCAGTCCATCTTCTTCTGCACTTCAGAAGCAGTATTGGATCCTTGAACTTCTCTTCATTGGCTAAAGTTTGGATCTTCCGCACAAACCAAATTTCATCATCAACATTTTGGCACCGTTTGTGAGGACCATCTGCTCTCTGAAGTTTCCATAGCAGTCCAACAATGGCTAGAGGAAGAACAACTCGGAGCTTAACCACTCCAGCCCTCCAACCGACGGACACTCCCATTGTAGGGGCTCACCAATAGTCTACTGTCACTCCTAAAACTTATGAGGCACAAATGCCTAATCAACCTCGACCGGTGCTCGAAAGCACGGTAAGAAAGTTAGTAGAAACCATTAAAGCGCTAGCACAGGCCCAAACTCAGAACGCGCAGAGACAAGAAGAACTCATGGTACAATTCTAGTAGCTTCACAAAGAGGCTCAAAAGGAAACTTATGAAGATCATGATAGTTAGCAACTAGGGGGCTCCTAACGAGTAGGAAGCTCCACCCCTCAGTCTGAGACACAAAACTAGACAATGGAGGAAGTCCTCCATAGGCTCGAACAGCTAGAGGAGCATCCACAACCTCAAAATCATTAGCCTCGCCACAAGGAAAGCTCCCCATTTTCTATGGAGATCGAGACGTAACCTCTCCCACAAAAACTCAAAGTGCCTGCTATCCCGCTATATGATGGGAACAGTGACCCAAGCGACCAGTTGGATACGTTCAACACCCAAATAGACCTTCAGACTATTGACCCCCGAGTGAAGTGCCGCATCTTTCCCGCCACATTAGGGGGAATACCTTGGGCATGGTTCAGGCACCTCCCAGCTCACAGTATCGGCAGCTTGGAAGAATGCCAAAGGAAATTCGTTGACCAATACCGAGTGCTGAAGAAGCAACTCGTACCTCCTTGCTATCTCGTAATGATTTTCCAGTGCAGGGACAAGCCGCTTAAGGATTACATAACCCAATTCAGGCATGAAGCCAACTCCATGGAGAATCCCTCAGAGGAAAGCATTCTGATGGCTATCTTAGCGGGACTTCACAAAGACGGCAAATTATACCAAAGCCTCTACAAGTCCCCCACTCCAGACCTTGCCACATTCTATGATTAGGCAATCAAACAAATAAGATAGGAAGAAACCTTCAGAACGGAGGAACCCAAGCATAAAGTAGGCCATAATGGTCCTACCGCGAGCAAAAAGAGGGGTAGCGAGAGTCACAACAACCCCACTCCTCATCTCGCGAAAAAGGTAAAATCTCAACGACCTGAAGGCCACTTCGAGAGCTACAACATCCTGTTAGGCACATAAGACAAAATCTTTGCCACAAAAAAGCATAATAAGGACTTCAGAAAGCCCAAACCATTGAGGGCATTTGTCAAGTCCATAGACCAAAGCAGATTTTGTGCTTATCACAATGAAGCTGGGCACACCACCTCAGAATGTCAGACACTGAAAGACGCCATTGAAGACCTCATCAGAAGAGGCTGACTACAGGATTATGTGGTAAGACCATCGGGACAACACGCTCAGCAGGCTCAACAAGTTGCCACTCAAGAGCCTGAGCCCTCTATCAGAACCATATTCTGATCCTGTAGCATTTATTTGTCATCAATGGTGACTAATTGTATCAACTATCGTACGATTGAATTAATGTAAGTCGTTGATTGGCCAAGCACTATCTAGACAAAGAATTTTCACTCCATCATTTCTATCTCACTACAGCAAATGATTTTCACCTCACTACAGCATTACTATGCAATCTCGCTACAATGAATGATTTTCACCTCACTATAGCAAAATTGAAACAAAACAAAATCAAGGGTGAGATGACCTTGAGCCTACCTCGCAATGCTTAAGGGTGAGATGGCCCTGAGCCTATGTCGAGGCTTTGACAACAAAATCGAGGGTGAGACGGCCTTGAGCGTACCTCGCAATGCCTGAGGGTAAGACGGCCCTGAGCCCAACTTGAGGCTTCGACAATAAAATCGAGGGTAAGATGGCCTTGGGCCTACCTTGCAATGCCTGAGGGTGAGACAGCTCCTGAGCCTACCTCGTGGCTATGAAAACAAAACTTCGACGAATGGTTTTCACCTCGCCAGGTGAATGGTTTTCACCTTGCTATGATAAGACAAAGCTTCGGCATACAAAACAAAATCCTAGCCACCAGCCCATCATGGCATAAAAAATTGAAACAAAATCATTGTAACTTTCACATGAATTTCCCGCAGCTCTCATACAGATGGATTTCCCACAACTCTCATATGGACGAGTTTCTCATGTCTCGAATGAGATCTCTTAAGTGCAGCTCACATACGACCCCCTCTCTCGCTCACAACAGATTGAGCAATTAGAAAAATAAATTGCAACCAATTGGCCAAAAAGAGAAATTTTATTGACCATTAGAAGCATACATTTAGCGATGTGTGAAGCATCCGATTGCAGTATTCAAAGAGAAAGAAAGCTCATACAGCAAAAAGACCTTGTCCAAGTGAGGCAGAGTTACATTAAAAGAAGAAGTGTAGAAATAACGGCAAAAAGCTTGATGACTTGACACAACCATTCCTGTAAGAAGAGCAAAAGGCCAGTCACTGAGCTCGCACCTGTAGGAAGGATAGCTCTTGCCCAAGATGCTCTTGCTTATTTTCCTTTGGTGCATCCCCCTAAGCTAGACCCAAAGCAAATTAAAAAGTCATAGAAGTCGGCTGGGTAGGTAGCAGCACCACAAGTGACGGTTGGAGGAAACGACCTAGGATCAGCACAAAATGCCCCAAGAGCCCGCTAGGCAGATCCTGCGATGGAGCCACATGCAATGGGCTATCCATGCCTCCTGACACCCTACAACAGGCCATCCATGTCTCAACAAGCTTTGTCAAAAGCCAAGACACCAAAACTCAAGGGACTCTTCAGTCTCCTCCATTGAACTCTTCTGAGGAGAAAAAGAGAGAATGCCCCAGGCTATAAAAAGACCCGCATGGCCCTTTGAAGAATCCAAAAGGTATCTGACCTGATCTTCATCCAACAGCCTGAAAAGAGTGATAATGCCATGCCAACAGCCAAAAATGGCAAATAGAAGAAAGTATGGTCTAAAGCAAAATGGAAAGACATCTGACATGACACCTCGATCAAAGGAGGACACTAACTGAAGATACAAATCAAGCCTTGAAAACTTACAACTACCGGTCCGTAAAGTAAATCGAGAGTTGGGCTTATGTTGTATACCAAAAATGGCCTTGAAAGCTCGTAGCCCCAGGCACACCAAAGGTGCCTAGCAAGCTTCACTCCGCCTTTCGTCAAAAAGTAGCACAACGAAGTTGTCCCAGTATCATCCTGCGAAGCAAGCCTTGCCTCGCGAGGTAGCAAGGTCATTGAGATACATCCCTCAAAGTGGCCCTCACCTTATGAGGTAGTGACCTAATGACCCAGCGAGAAGATCACAAGACCAGCTCATCAAGCAGCCGATCGCCCTACTCGAGCCCGCTACCTCACTAAGCAGCACCAAGCTCACTACAGCAGGTCCCCATGATGCCCCTGAGCCAAGAATTCTCACTCAAGATGCCCAGCACCTCACTTGGCACAGTCATACCAAGTAGCAGACGTAGACAGACACAAGTCTACAGCTGATCAGAGGGGCCCACCCCGCAGCCTACATTATGCAATAGCTGAATTGTAGCCTTTTATTGTCTTTTCTATTTATAGCTTGATGTAACACAACTATAGCTTGTAATTAATGCATGTAACTCCTCCTTCCTCTATAAATAGGAGTGCATTATTAGAAGAGGGGGAGAGGCTAAAACTCTGTTAGCAGAAACTCTGCTAAAATCATTTCTCAATACAATAATAAAATCTCTGCCATGGACATAGGGTCAGTTATTGTCTGGATTTAGCTGAACCACGTTAAACTTGCTATCCCGCCAACCCTTCTTCCTCTCGATCCATCTTCTTCTGCACTTTAGAAGTAGTATTGGATCCTTGAACTTCTCCTCATTGGCTGAAGTTTGGATCTTCCGCACGAACCAAATTTCATCATCAACAATAAGAAAAGGGAGGGCAATTGGGAGACTACAAGAGGACGACAAAGAGGAGAATTCAAGAAGTGGTTTTTAAATATCTTAGCATAGATAGTCCTCTCATTGGCTTGAGAGGATATAGGTAGCTTGAGCTATACTATGTCACATTTAATTTTAGCATTATATGATAATGTGAAGCATCTAGTGTGATCCATGAATAACATGTGATATATCTAATAGGATAGATGCATGAATTACATGCCAATAATTATGAATCAATTAGTCAATAAATCCCTTAAGCAAAATATTAAGTCAGTAATAACACGTGATGCCTTCCAATAATTGGCACTTGTCAAGGCCACAATCAATATAGGGTAGGTTTGCCAAAGCAAAGTACCCCGTCTATCTTGGTGAGACACTATAGGATAATAGTGATATTTGTATGCCAAAATTAGGTGTGACTTAACTAGGTATTCTTAATAGGATTGGAACCTAGAGGCATAGAGTTAGGCTTTAGTTCATAAGATGAACTAGAACAA
>JANHAO010004144.1:0-24709 GCA_026873985.1 Saraca asoca
TTGCACTCCATTGTCAATTGAGAAAAATATTGAGTTGCTTGAGAACTTGATTGGAAAGGTAATTTTTGCACTCCACAAACTATGGTTGATCGTTTTGGACTGTGACATCTACTTCATGATACCATTTTTAATTTTTGTAATTGGCCAATCTTGAGTTGTGTCAATTGGTTAATTGTTCATGTAGTAGGTATTGCTGCTTCTTCGAAATGAAATTTCGTATATGCATAAATTTTCTATCTTCACCTTATTGTTTGCCTTCATAAATTTTATGCCTTTATTACATGACTGTATGTTTGTTAGATGGACAACGAAGGTCACGACGAATCATATACAGATCAAGGTCCTTACAATGTTTGTGATGATGAATGCTATGTAAAACAATTAACTAATTTTGGAGTGAACACTCAACATATTAACTTCATCCAAAAAAGGCTTGATTGGGTCAGGCGTCAGTCGTTTGTTATGTTGTAAGTAATCTGTTACATTGTGCATGCATTGCATTTATTACAATTGCTTTCACAAAAAATCCATGAATCAGATAGTGATGGGATGGTAAAAAGAGCTCACCTGCGATAAGACTTGATGCAACAACTACTGCATTTAAAAAGTTGTTGTGATATCATACGTATGGGCCCCTCCGTATTTTTTCACTTGTGTGAGAAATTATGAGCCATTGGTAGAGTAAGGGATTCTATTCATGCTACGGTGGAGGAACAAGTTACAAGATTTCTACACATCTTAGTGTACAATGTCAGACATCAAACCGTGTCTTTTTTCTTCCATTATTCTGGGGAGACTATCAGCTAACATTTTCATAGCATTTTGTGAGCTGATATTTCACTTTAGAAGGAGTTTTTGATACAGCCTTCAGGAGCCCATATCCCACCACAATTACTCGACAGTGGCAGATATTATTCTTACTTTTTGATAAGATCTTGTTTGGACTATATTGATCTTTGTAGTGTTATGTACATATTGATATCTGATTATTTTTTTGGACAAGGATTGCATTGGAGCTATAGATGGAACACATATTCATGTGAAGGTGCTAAAAGAATCTACCAGTCGGTATAGGAGAAGAAAACAATGGCTCACCTAAAACATATTAGTAGCTTGTGACTTTGGGATAAATTTCACATATATTATGGCTAGTTGGGAAGGGATTGCATCCAATTTAAAGATGCTGAAAATGCATTGAGTAGGGCAGATAAGTTAAAGCTTCCCTAAGGTAGTTATTGAAACTTGCATGCATTCCTTATTGTTTTGTCCACATGTTCACATGGAAATTTCATGCATACATACATGAAAATTTTATCTTGGGGATGCTGGATTTCAGTTGAAGCATGGTTTGCTCACACCATACAGAGCCGTCTATTATCATCTGAAGGAGTATTCCAATCGTCTGTCGAAAAATGCTAGAGAATTATTCAACTTTCGCCACACCTTATTACATAACGTCATTGAATGGGCATTTAGAGTGTTGAAGAAAAGATTTCCCATAATAGCCCATGGAACTGAACCATTTCACTTCCTCCAAACTATGATCGATATTGTCATAGCGTGTTGTATACTTCATAATTTTTTAATAAGGGAGGATCCGGATTAGAAAATAATAGATGAAGTTAATAGAGAATTATAGTAATCTTCGACACATGACGTGGATGACTGTGTCATACAAAATCAAGATGAGGACTATAAGATAGATGCATTATTGAGAGACAACATAGCAGCCTATATATGGGCCGATTATGAACACAACTTATAAGTGTAAATATTGCATTGGTTGTAATCATATGCATTGCACGTGTTTGTATGACTTTTATGACATGACAAAGTTATTAATTAAATATTTCTTAAATGTGTTCTTCTTAGCCCATTGCTGATGCCACAAATTTTGTTTTTGCTAGTTACCTTGAACAATTGAACTTTGTTGCTGTGCATAAAATAAGATGCTGAGAACAAAGAGGTTGACCCTTGAAGTTGAAACATCTGCACCTGCGACTTTGTGATGGACTGAACAAATGGACTCTTGCTTACTTGACTCGATGCTGGAGCAACATATAAGAGGAAACTTTATAGATGGACAATTGTCCACAACTGGGTACCATGAGGTGGTAAACACCCTAAGAGCTGCATTTGACCTGAGCATAAAAAAAGATAATGCCAATAATTGATTAAAGACCTTGAAAGACTATTTTGGTAAGTGTTACGATCTTTTCAATTCTTGAAGTGGAATTGGTTGGGATCCAGTAATCTAGTTATTTGAGGCAGAGCCATATGTATGACAGGAGATATATGAGGTAATTTGTATTTATATATATAACATCTTGTACCTTTGTTTAGAAAATTTGAATTGTGTATAGTGCAAGTAATGAGTATTCTAAGTAACTAATTCAAATCTAACTTACTGTGTAGGCCAAGCCTGAAGTAGCAAGTGGATGCGAACAAAAGTCCACAACTACGATAAGCTATGCGATCTGTATGCAATCGACAGATTAACAAGCAAAGGTGCTTAGAGTACATCAGACATGGTGAATCAATTGGAGACTCAATGACTCTGTTGAAGGGATTGATTTGTATCAGAATAATATAAACATGAGCAATGATCCCGTACCAACTGGCAACATAGGCAATGATACCCTATTAGCTGGCAACATAGATGATTTTAGCCCAATTGGTGGCAACTCCAATTAAAGTCATGGAATTTTTTCATCCAAAGGTTCTAATGATTGACATAATTGAAACTCACATGTAGAGAATGACAAACTTATTCAAGGATCTCATTGATATGCTGAAACAAGCAAAACAGGCAAATAACTCTTACGATAAATTTGTTGCTGTACTTGAAAGACAAGCTTTTGTTGCCGAGGGACAAGCTGAAATAGCACAGAGAGGCCTCACCATTATGGAACATTATTATAGTGAAGAAGATATTTGGGTTGAATTGGATGTACTGAACATTATTCTGGATATTCGGATGAAATGTTATCGTTTTTTATGTCAAGATTAGAAGATAACGTGTGAATTCTTTAGAGTTCCATGCTTAATACTGGTGGAGACATTGTATCAATTAATGTTTGAAGCTGATTGCTTGTGAAAATATTTCAGTCCTTATCACAGCTTGAGCTCCTACAAAATCTGTGTTTTGGGTTTATGTACTGCTTCAGTTTATTTGCAATTTGCCTGCAAACTCTAGTAGAAATTTTACAGAATTCATGAATGTAATTTAATTCAAACATGTTTGTGAATTTGTTTACGTTGGATATTTAGAAATTAAAGAACATATTTAAGTTACTTTTGTTATTTAGATAGTTTATAGATTATGAATAGGATATGAGATCTACAGTGAAATTATAATAGATGTAATTGTATGCTTCATATATATTTTTTATTTACTTGATTTTCAAATGAAATGTAATTATAACTATAGATTGAATGTAATATTTTCAACCATATATCATGCAATCTTATGATTTTTTTAAATTTATTTTACTTTTTATAAATTTCATTATTACTTTTTCTTCTATTTTCTTTCATTTCATTTTTCACTCAATCAATCAATAAAAAATCATTTTCCTTTCGTTTCATTTTCTCCTCTCTCACACATGTAAAGTGTAAATAAAAATATTAAATAAAATTAAATTGTCACATCATGTCATACAGTTACTGCCAAGGTATACTGTGCGCTGCTTTTGTTAAAATATTATTAAAATATTAAATAAAAATAATTAGTCTATTGTTAATAAAAGATTTTTAGAAATGTATTCATTAAAGATATATTATCAAAATAGATAAAAGAAATTTTTAGAAATGTATTCATTAAAGATATATTATCAAAATAGATAAAAGAAATTATAGTAATATATATAAACTTAATTACTTGCAACTATAAATCAAATTTCAGTAAAAAAAATTGTAACAAATATAAAATATGAGCTCTGAAGAATTTTATGATTATAATAATGTTAAATACATTCGTAAGAATTCTAATTCTCGTTATATAGTTACTCTGGCGTAAAAGTAACCCACATCATTTATGATGCTAAAGTCTATTTTAATATTCTGGCATAGAAAAAAAAAGTCTATTTTAGTGAAAAAAATAATAAACGTGAGATTGAAAGTCTATTTTAGTATTCTAGCTTAAAAAAAAAAAGTCTAGTTTAGCGATAAAACAATAAATTACAAATAGAAAATTTCTTTTTGATTATTAGATAACATGGTTCTTTATTGAGGTAAGGCAGATAATTCTAATTCTCTTTATATAATACTCTTGCATTAGCACATGTTTCTAACATTATTATAATCGTAAAATTCTTGAGAGCACATATTTTATATTATTTACAATTTTTTTTACTATAATTTGATTTTATAGTTGCAGGAATTTAGTCTGTACATATTACTACAATTTTTTTTATCTATTTTAATAGTATATCTTTGATGAATATATTTCTAAAATATTTTATTTACAATAAACTAAGTATTTTTATTTAATATTTTTAGAAAATATTTTAACAAAAGCAACACACAATATAATATGGTGATGGTCATTTTACCAAATAATGTGAATATTTAATTTTATTTAATGTTTTTATTTAATCGTCTGAGTGTTCTTAGTATATTATTTGGTGATAATGCTCCGTAATCCTTTGTTAATATCTTTTAATAAAATAATTTTTTAATATATTAGTGATGTGATTATTTTTATTTAAAACATTAGTTAAGAAAAAGTTGGTTACATATAGTGTAGAAATTATAAAATATAAATTGATCTTAACTTTTAAATTATATTAAAAGTGATGGTTTAGATTTGATGTAAGTAATGTAGACTTACACTGGTGTCAACAGATTTCTCTACGTATATATCAGGAACTTGACTATACAGAACAAATATATAATTGAATAAACAAAAGGGAAAAGGCCAACCAAATGTTTGAGTCCTTCTCCTATTACAGTTAAAGAAAAAGTTGAAGATAATATAGTTTAATAGAAACAGATAAATCTTCCTTTTTATTTTATTATATTTCAGAAGAAAACGCTTATCATGATCATTATTAAATATATCTTAAAAATACCACCTTCATGACTTGTTCCGTGAGTGGGTGAAAGACGAAATATTTGTTTAGTTTTCAAAAGAAACAAAACTTGTTTAGCAAATAGGATTTTTTTTTTAGGGTAATTGCTTCTGTAGTTAAAAAAAATTTGATTTTTTTATGAAAATTTAACAAAAAAAAATATATAAAAATTATATCTTTTTATATAAATAAAATAATTTTTCTTGAAAAATTTCAAATATATACAGATTTTGCATGTAGCAAATACATTAAAAAATTATAATTTTATCATTAAAAATTGCATCAATTTTTTTAAAATTTTTTCATTTTTATATACAAGTTACAAAAAAATATAAAAGAACTTTTTATAGAACTTACAAAGATATATATTCATGTAAATTTTCTTGAGTGTCTATCAAAGAATATCTTTTTATTCTAATAATTGTACTAAATGTAGAATAACCTTTTTCTAATATCAAAGAATTTTCTTCAGTGCCTATCAAATTTACAATGACCCATCCAATGGAAAGTTAGATAAAAAAATTAGCAAGTGACCTATTTAATATATAAGGTGGCACAAAAGCATAATATAGTTGTCGGCCATCCAAAAAGAAAAGAACAAATTTCGAACCAGAAAATAATAAAGAAGGACTTCACTGATTGACTCACAAGAATTACTTAAATCTGATAGTAATGTCTGCCTTCACTGGTTCAAACCTTGCTGGTATAGCTCTTTCCCTCATATTATTCAACTATTCTGCTTCTGCTTCTTGATCTAATACTTGATATTTTCTTTCCTGGGAAACAAGAGCCTAACCCAAGTAGCTTATGCATTGGGATTTGGCTTGTGAGAAAGTGCAGGACTGGTTGGTTTCTTCTCAATTTTCAGAATTGATTTACTGCCTAGTGCTTCAGATTTGTGAAAGATTGTACAACAGGTAAATATTTTCCCTTGCAAATTATTTTCTCTTGTTCGTTTTATTTTGTTATCTTCTTATTCGATTTGTGAATTTGACTTTCTTTAGTAATTCATACATTGTTTTCTTTTCAGTTTTTTTTCTTCGTTCATTTGTTTTCTTGAAAGAAAAAAAAAAGGAAAAAGCTTGTGAACTTCAATCTGGCTTGCCTCAGGCGTGGAAAAGAGATGTCACCAACACATAAAAAGGTAATTACTGTATATTTAATTAGATTTTTTCCATTTTGGTTTCGGTTTTCTTGATTGATTCTGTCATGTGTATCACTACGGTGTGTTTTTGTGTCAAGACGGCAACTTACGTTTTCTTAATGTTTGATTTGACAAATGCTTTAATTTTTTTTTAATTTGATGTTTTATTTGATAGAAATTTAAAATAGTATTACATAAAATGTTTGTAAGTTCTATCATAAAAATATATTACATTAACGATGCAGCAAGTAAATTTTGTAGCATTTTAATAAAAAAATTGTAATACTTTTAAAAAATATTACAATTAACTTTTTTTTGCAACAAAATTATTTAATATTGTAAATTTTATATAATATTATGAAACTCTTTTTTAGAATAGTTTCAATTTAGTAAGGGACAAAACTTGTAACTTTTAATAAAAAATCAAATTCATTGAGAATTATAAATATATTGATTATTTTCGATTCCTACAAATTTTGCAACAAAAATTATTTTGAAAAGAAGTAGTTTTGTTATAACTCTATAAAGAAATTTGTAATTTTTCATGTAAGAATCTGTAATTCTTTATAATATTTGTGCAATTTACAATTAGTTAAAAAAAAAAAAGTTACAAACTTTATAGGAAGATCTTGTAATTTATTTTAAGAAAATATTATATGAAATCAAGTTTATTTGCTAGTGTGTTATAAAATCTTGTCACATTTGCAAAAAGTTATTACAAACTCTTTTGTAAGGCCTGTAAATTGCAATTGTTTTACAAAAAATTACAATTTTATTGAAATATTTAACAAATCTTTTGAGGAAAAAAAAAAAACATCGTTCACTTGTAAGTGACCCACATGATTTTGTAATAGTATTAAAAGGATTTGTAGTTTTTTAATTGTTTTTGGACATGCAACATTTAACATATATTCACACAAACTTTGAACTAGTGTATCATCGGTATGAATGTTTGTTGCAACTAGATTTTTTAATAAAAGTTGCAATTTTTTATATTACTATTAAATTTTGTAACTTTAAACATTAAACTTGTAAATGTAAATTTTAATATTTATATTACGCAAGTTTTGAATGATTAATAAGTCGTAACATGACAATTCCTAAATTTTAATTATCATATGTAAAACTTATTACAAATTGTGTTGTATTACCGCTGCATAGCATCTTTTAATAAAAATATGCATGTGATACATTTTGAGAACAATGTTGTTTTTTCATTGTCAAAATTTTAATGAATGCCGCAGAGAGAGCACATAAAACATTGCAACATGATTATATGCCAAACTTGGGCTAGTTCTAAAACATTGCAACATGATTATATGCCAAACTTGGGCTAGTTCTAATTTTATGTTAGTTATAACATGATGTTATGATGTTAAAATGTTGGCTCCTAATTATAATTTTATTTTTTTTAATATATAAATTGATTGTATTTATTTTTCTTACATAAAATATTTTATTATGATTCTTTAAATACATAAATTGCATCAAAAGGATTCTATATTGATAATTTTAGTTAAATTTAAAATAAAAAACTTAATTAACATATAAAATTTCAACAAGATTTTAAATTAATATCACATATTCAAATCTACGAATATGACTGACTCGAATTGTCCTCAAGAACTTTCATACTTTTCTTTAAACATTCAAATATGTTTTCCACAAGAAAATCACACTTTGCTTCTGTTTTAAAGAAGTCAAACAATGCAAAAATAGGATTGCCTGCATTTTTTTAAATAGAATGCATTGTTTGTACAAATTGTTTAATTAAAAATGTAGCATATTCTAAACATATAACATACACAGATTTATCTGGCTGGGCAACCCCTAAATCACATTGCATAATATCTAAAAGTCAATTCTATTTGTGACTTTCCATGATTCTATCAACTGCATGGAAAGAAATGAAATGAGTACAACTATTCAATTGTCAAAAAGTCTCCACTCCAATCTTGAATGGACAACATTTTAATTATACATATTTATATAGATGATACACAAACAATAACTCACAACATATATGTTGAGAAAAAATTGGACACTCACATACGACAAATTAATTTTTATTGATACTCATGCACTAAAATACTTTTATTCAACACCTCATTAATACATCACTCAAACGCACTCCTCACTTTTTCTTGCTTCCACTCACGGCACACTACACATAGTCTTTATGGCTTCCTCATAACACTTCATACTTTTTAGACTCTTAAGACTAACACTAGCACTACTGCCTAGGCTCAAAGGTCGGCCATTTTGCCGATTTAAAAGTGTCTTTGTTTTTCTAGAATTTTCCCTCTACCTTTGACTGGAAGTTTCTTGTCAATGTTGGCAATCAATGTCTCTTGTCTTTACTGTAAAATTCATAATTGCTGCAATTTGCTAGAAGCTTCATGATTCTTTTAGAGAGTCAGTGATGACTCTTATCAACATGCTCTTATATGTATATCATATTTAGATACCTGCGACCAACATAGGCCAGCGCTGCACATACAAATATCATAACAAAAGCATTTATAAATACCATAGATTCAGTTCATTCTATCGCAGTCCTATTAATTTCCCATCTCATATACTAGCTTACTAATCTTCTACGTATCACTATCACAGTCCTATTTTTTGTCCCTACTCCTATCATGAGCCATGCAATTCTACTAAGTGACATAACCATATTACGACATTCTTCTATGTCTATTCTACACAGTTACGAATTACACTTACTGATACATTTTGTTCATCATATCATTTTGTGAATCATATTTTTATCATTCCTACTTGTCCCCTTACTGTTTTAAAACAGCGACACACAAGCAAATCCATTTCATTCATAAGCAAGTAATAACATTTATATCATATAGAAGGCAGATGATATCATCATTTCCTTTCATCTTGACTATCTCAAGTGTCCACAATATGACATTAGCATCATAACAGTGCACGATTTCATTAGTGGTTATCAAAATTATCTACCTATTCTGCAAAGGTTAATCATTCATATATTCTTACATTCACACACATTAACAAAGGAATAATATGAAGCTGTATAGACCTCTCTTCATTCCATATTCTATCTCTTGTATGCCCCATAGTATACATATCACAATCTATATGTCCCGTAGCACATACCATGCTCTGTATGGCCCGTAGCTCATACCATATCTTGACAATATGGGTCTACATGACTCTCCATGTTCTGACCAAATCGTAGGTCATATACACACCATCTATTAAGTACACTTAGCTATTTCCTATATTAATTGAGGTAATTTACATTCATAAACATAGGTTCCTGTCTATAAGGTTATCCTACCCTTTAATTTGCTAATTCATTGTAACTTTTTTAAAATTATTAAATTACCCTTTTCTAGTTCATATCTAAAATCTTTTCCTTTCTAATCTAGGTATGTTTACTCTCATTCATATTAGTCATGTTTTGTATGTTTAGTAACTTCACTTATACGTGGTCCTAACCTTCCATTCTAACTTTACTAATTCTAAGTCCAACTATTCAAGGTTATTCTTGGTTATTGCCTTTCTTATCAATCACATTGTCCTAGTACACATCATTCCCAAAACAACAAATAATCAGTCATTTAATTCAAGTTCATCATTCTCATGGTTTAATTATTAGATTTCCATTTCATTTTAAACCTAACTTGCAATTTCTAGCATATAAAAAACATTTGACTATTTTCAAAAGCGTACATAGTATACTATCTTTAGATAAAAGGAAGTTAGTCAGTCAAAAAATAAAAATTTTCACTCACCTTAAGATGAGAGTACTCTCTCACACATTCCTAGAAAAATGTTCGTGGCAATTTGAACCTAATTAGGATTGATGTGAACATCATAACAAGTAGAATACATATTAAAATGCAAATTAATTAGAAATATCAAAAATAAGACAAATCAAAATTCATAATGATTGATTTACCTTCTATTCGATTCTTAGGCCAAAGAAGTGAATAGGACCTTCATTTGGTAGCATTTTGGCCTTTAGAAAGTTTATGGTCGAAATAGAAATTGCATTTTTGTGTTTTGAGGAAGACAAGGTTTTGATTGCCTCAAGATCGGCTGGTCAACTGACTCTAATTTTCCGCTCCTACTCCTTGTTACTTCATATTTGCAGAAGATTATACAAAAGGTACATATTTTCTCTTGTAAATTGTTTTCTATTGTTCCCTCTATTATCTTCTACTTCAGTTTGCGAATTTGGCTTTCTTTACTAATTCATGCTTTGTTTTCTTTTCATTTTTCTATTTTGTTTATTTTTCCTTAAAGAAAAACAAAGGTTTGTAAGCTTCAGCCTAATTTACCTAAAGAGTGAAAAAAAGATGTCATCGTTGAAGGCATAATCGATCACATAGAGAAAGGTAATGACATTTTAGATTTCTTTCATTTCATTTTTGGATTTCTTCTTTTATTATACTATTACGTATGTTATTATTTATTTTCTTTTTTAAAAAATATTTAAATTATAAAAATTAGTGAAAACATAACATATACAAAGGAAAGGACTAAAAATGTTTTGTTGTCATTAAACTCCCATCTTATGCACCTTAGGCCTTTTTCTTATTATTCTTACGGCCGGAGAAAATAGTTTAAGATGATATTTCTTTTTTTTCACCAATAACACCTAATAATTAAAAAAAAAAAAACAATTTTGTGCGATGTGAATATGTATACAATTGACATAGGATTCCGGCAGCGATATTACGATAAAAATTTTCAAAAGTCATAAATTATAATAAAATAATAAAACATAAATATTTATTGCAGTTTTACCTTTAGGCTTACTCTTTGAATGATGTCAAACAAATTCTATTAAATAAAACAAGAAAGAAGATACAGTGTAATTGAATCAGTCTGAAACCCACATAAATATCAAATATATTTGAAGTGTCTTACAGTCTTTCTCTATTGGGTGGCATATGTTCTCATTGACGATGTATGTATTCTTCTATCATACAAACAATCTCAATTAAAGAGTGAGACCAAATTGTAGGATCTCTAATATTTCTCATTGAAATTACAGATACAAACTCTCATCTTTACAAAATTTGCACAGTATATGTACTTACATGTAGTAGAAAATTATTATTATTTTGAAAGATAAAATTTGGATCAAAATCCAAAATTTTTTGAGGACATCAAAGTTACATTTTCTACTTGATTCAAATGAATCAAGCTCCCCTCGAAGTTCAACTTGTATTTAAAAGAAAAAAAAATTAGTCACGCTCGTGAACAATCAAAGTTGACTCAGTGACTCGTTTTTTTATTACTTTTCAAATCATAAAAAAATTAATTTGAATTCAATTTATTTATAAATAAATGTTGGTTAAAAATGGTGGAATAATACAAATGAATTACATTTAAGTTTTTTTTTTATTCTTGTAAACAAGAGAGGAATTACGAATTCTATTTCTCTTCTTACTACATATCTGGATTTCTTGGATGAAATAATGTCGATTCCTAATATAAGTATTATATGCCAAAAAACAGACTTGCCAGAAAACTACAATCCTTTTGTAACAAAAATATTATAACTTGAATATATAAAAAAAGCTTACAATAAAAAATTATTACAACCTTACAAAAATAAAATTTAAGTGAAACTCTAACAAATCTTAATTCTTAGTGTATATCCATTTTAAATTATGAACATAGAGGAGCCTATTATCATTTGTAAAATCTTACTATATCCTACTCTCCAATGAGATTTGAATGTTGAATATAAAGGATGGAGCATTTAGTTCCCAATCATTAAGGCCTCGCAGTAGAGAAGTGTGCTATGTGGTTACCATTATTTACTTCAAAATATACTTCATGAGTAAATTTATGGTAAACTTGCACAAATATACCTATATAATGGAAATGCTTTATTAAAACTTCACCGAAGAATTGTCTTATTAAAATTTTTTAATTAGCATCATATTGGTTTTTCAGGCATTGAATTTCATGGTTTTTAGAAATTAATAAATTTAAGAGACTTATTGCGTGACAATATATTAGAAAAAGTTGATATGATATAATCCTTCATTGAAAAATAATATGAGCTCATAATTTATTAAAAAAATAAAAGACTAAAAGAAATGAAACAAATTAATGATATATTAATTAATTAAGTGTTAATTTTTTTCTTTTTATTAATTTTTGATTACATATACATTTATTGAATCAACACAATTTAAAGAATAGAAGTTTAAAAAAATTTAATCTGGTCAATTTTTGAAAACCGGATTGATTTTATAGTTTTTACTTGTTCTTTTAAGTTTAGGTTGATTCAAATCGATTCAACTAGATAATCAAACAGTCCAGTTTGGTCTAATTTTTCAAATCTTATATATCACAATTTAAGTAAAATTTAGATCCTGAAATATGGGTTATACTTCAATGTTTATTTGAAAAGGTATAAGCGGCCAGCATGAACTTTTGCGACATCTGTAAAACTTTTTAAATTTTTTTGCAACTTTTCATCAAAAGTTTTAATTTGATATAAAAAATTGAAAATTTTCAGATAATTTTTTATACAATTCTAATTAATAGAGTTATATTTTTTTTTTATGTAATTGTTACATACGAATTCGGTACAAGACTGAAACTTTTCATCAAAAATTTACAAGATTTTAATTTGTCTGTAAAATTAAAAATTTTCATTTTAATATTATTTTGTTATAGTCTTGTTAAATATAATAATTGGTTAGTTCTTGTCCCTAAAAATCCAAATAACTCAAATTAGGATTAAAAAAAAATCATCTTCAATCATCTAATTAATTAAAAGATCATTTTTATTAATTTAAAATTTATTATATTTAAAAGCTCATCCCACTAATAAACTTGTACTGTTCCCTATGTGTTGTTAACCTCACTAATGGTTATGGAGTTTTAACATGACTATCTCTAAAAGTAAAACTTATATGCTATGCTTTCAAAACTTGGCGTACAAAGGCATGCTTTCAAAGCTTGGTGTACCAAGGCAGAACATAATATACTCCACTATCGTATTATATAATTTCTGGAAAATTTATATAGATAAATCATATCCGTTAAACCCTTTCATTCATAAAAACCATGATTAGAAAACATATTATATTAACTTGTGCTCTCAAGTCATTCAATGAAAAACATTTATAAAAACCTTTTCATTTTATTCACAAGCAAATTAACTCGTAGTAATATTATTGCATAACATATATAAAGTCTCAACCTAATTATTTTGATCACACTTAGTTTTTGGTCATCCTATTTCATGTCATTACAAACAATCCATAATCTAATCATTCAATTACATAATACTCACAAGTAGTTCATTGTATACCACATGCCTAAATCATGCTTTCTAGTACATATTCAGTTCCATGAAGGTCTAATTAACAAAAGACGCATAGCAATAAAACAAGAACCATACCTTATCCTTCAGCTAATGTAACAAACATTTCAATTGGTCAAGTCATTTATGCATTCAATTAAACTTTCATATATATATATATATATATATATATATATATATATTAGTGAAAAGAGTTCATTAGAAGTAGAGATTTCTACTCATCTCAGAAAAAGAGTATTCACTTCAAATCATACAATCAAAAACTCCCCCATCATGGAAAACACCTAATTCAACAATTTAACACAAAAGTATTATAGATTATACCCCCAAGCCTAATAATACATTCGCTTATCTATAAATTAGGAGAAGGAACTTTTAGCCTCATATTTGTAAAATTACCTTGAATCATGCATCCCCTAGCAAGAGACCTTAAAACCAAGTTTATTTCCTTGCGTTCTCTCTTTTCTTTCTCCCTTTTCCTGACTTTTGTATACTGAATTTGCAACCTTGGATATTCTAGTTTTCTTTCCTAGTATGAACATATCAACTAGTATATTTAGTGATCGGTTAACTGTCAAGGCCAATTGATTGGCTCTCCATGATGCAATTGACCTGCCTGTTATTTGATATCACTAATTCTTCTCAAGTTTAATTTATTTACCCAAACGTCTCAGTTAAACTAAACTAAATATCCTATATTTCATCTAAGGTTTTTAGACTATTTTGGGGTGTCACATCGACTTATTTCACAATTTGTGTACACATGAATTCACCTTGTTTTTCAACTTCAAACCTGTTTTGAATCTACAATCATGAAGAAACATATTTTTGGTGGTTGTAGAGTGGCTATTAGACTCCTCCATAGTAGAAATTACATGTCTTAAATCCCTTAAGTCTTGGATGATGCTTTTGAGAGTAAAACAATAAGAAAAGAAAATCAAAAACTAATGTTTTTCATGGTGGTATAGGAGAGCACAAATTTTCTCTCATTTTCTGATACTTAAGAGCTATTTATTAGATCTAATCTCAACTTAATTCAAATTCCCTAAATCAAAGAATTATTGTCTACACAAACAAGTTGTAAATAATGTGCCACCACCTTCACAAATACACTTAGGATTTAATTTCTTTATTTATCTCAATTAATTATTTAAATAAGTTAAATAATTAAGGGCTAATAGGATAAAAAATAAATCAAAATAATTATGAGCCTATATTTATGTGTGAATCTTATTACTTCTGAAATAAAAAAAATTTCTTTAATTAAGATTGGTTGATTAATTTGAAGTATGTGTGGTCAATTAAGCCAAAGTGTAGAATTATGCAATTTTAAAAGTGACTGTGAGTTGTAGTTTTGAAAGTAACACTACTTGTTATCAAATCACCACCCAAGAAGAATAAGAAAATTTCTTTGTTGTTTTCTTATGTTCCCTGCAAGAGAAGTTGTCTGGCTTATCACAAGTCACAACGCTTAAAACAGTTAAACTATCTTACAAAACACTTCTTCCAGTGATATTCTTTCAAACAGTTCAATAGCGTGGCAGTATATGTCATTCCAGATTGTATATGGTTGTCCTTGCCATCTATAAAATTGGAAGTAATGTTCTCATTTCTACATAAGCATTTGTAGCCTTAATAGTTAGTGGTATCAACTCTTACTATAATGAGTGGCCTTCTTTCAGATGGAAGACATCCCTGTTAATGTTGCAACCCACATTGCACAAAGAGTGGTGGATCGAGGAATCAAGGAAGCTTCTTATTTGTGTTGTTTCAATGACATTGTTACAGACTTTGAGAAGGAAAAGCAGAATTTGGAAGCAAAACAACAAAGTGTACAAGATCGTGTTAATCAAGCCATAAATCGAACTGAGAACATTTCGATTGATGTGGAACATTGGCTAGAAAAAGCAAACAGTTTGATTGACGAAGACATTAAAACAAAGAGATCCTGCTTTTTTGGATGGCTTCCAAATTGCATTTGGCGTTATCATCGAGGAAAGGATCTCAAGAGTAAAATACAAGAGATCAACAGACTCATAGAGAGCTGTGTATTCGAAAATTTTGCATTCTCCTCAGAGCTTCCAGATATAGAATATCATTCTTCAAAGGATTTTGTTCAATTTGAAAGTAGAAGTTCGACATATAAACGACTTCTCGATGCATTGGAAGATGGTGACAAATATGTGATTGGGTTGCAGGGGATGGGGGGCACCGGTAAAACAACACTAGCAATAGAAGTAGGCAAGAGAGTTAAGGAGTTAAAGTTGTTTGAACATGTCATAAAAGTTGTGGTTTCCAATACTCCCAATATAAAAAATATCCAGCACGAGATTGCGAGCCCCTTGGGTCTTGAATTGGAGAATGAACATGAATTGGATCGACCAAAAAGGTTATGGAAAAGATTAACCAATGGAGAAAAGATACTTATAATACTTGATGATGTATGGAAATGGCTCAATTTCGGAGAAATCGGGATTCCATTAGACGGTGATCACAACAGTTGTCGTGTGTTGCTAACTACACGTGATATAAGCGTATGCAAATCAATGGGATGCAGAACTACGATTAAGCTAGAGCTGTTATCTAAGCCCGACGCGTGGGTTTTGTTCCAAAAGTGTGCTGACTTTCGTGAAGATTCTCCCAGGACATTGAAGACGAAGGGGCAAGAAATTGCATGTGAATGTAAGGGGTTACCGGTTGCAATTGCAGCTATTGCAAGCACCTTAAAGTATGAAGGAGAACATGAGTGGGACTTAGCTTTGAGATCCTTCAGGAATATTGATCACAATGACGTAGATCTCATATATGTTTATAGGCTTTTGAAAGTAAGCTATGATTATTTGAAAGTTAAAGGAGCCAAGGAACTTTTCTTATTGTGCTCTGTGTTCCCAGAAGATTACGAGATTTCTGTGGAAGATTTAACCATATATGCCATAGGATTGGGCCTATTTGGGGAGCTTGATTCGTTTGAAAAAGCAAGGGACCGTTTGCATAGAGCTAAGAAGACGCTGATAGATTCTTGTTTGTTGCTAAAAGTCGACCGAAAAAAATGTGTCAAAATGCACGATTTACTACATGATTTGGCCCATTGGATAGAAAAGGGAAAGATTGAGCTGATTACGGAGCCTGGAGATAATCTAAATACGTTGCAAGGAGAGGCAATTGAAAAACAAAGTACATTAAGGTATTTGTTTTGCTTTATTATAAATGACTTTCCAGATTTGTTAGACTATTCCAAACTTGAGATTCTGATATTAGGATTTGTTTATAAGAACTTTGAGATAAATATACCAGATACATTCTTTGAAGGAATGAAAAATCTCAAAGTCTGCACTTTGTATGATAATTGTGTTGACCTAATTCCATCATTCCGAAAAATTCCATCATTGCCAAAATCATTTGAGGTTTTGAAAAGTCTTAGGACTTTAACCCTGAGAAAATTGCAATTGGATGACATTTCTGTTTTGGAAAAGTTACAAAAGCTTGAGAGTCTAAGGCTGGAGTCTTGTTCAATCAATGAAATACCAATTGGAATTGCGCAATTGAAATTAAAGTTGTTGAGCTTGAAATATTGTCGAATTGAGAATAGCCCGTACGAAGTGTTGGGGCAAATAGTGCCACAATTGGAAGAATTATATTTTAGGGGTGGTTACTATTATTATGGGGAAGTTGACAATGAAGTTGTTACTAAGCTTTTAAATAAAAATGGGATTTCCCCACCATTGCAGAGGTATCATATAGATTTAGTAATGGTATGTGGACTGTTTGATACAGTGAATGATTTGACATCAAGAGCTTTAGCCATTGCTGATTTTGATGCTTCCACTTCAAGTGCAACAATCAAGGATCTTATGAACAGAGCAGAGGTCCTTCACTTGCACGATATTCAGGGAGGCTATAGAAGTATAGTCCCAGACTTTTTTGAAGCAATAGGAGACATGAATGAGTTGATTGTGATGGTGCTAAAATTTTGTTCTCAGATAGAGTTCCTCATTGATACTGCCAGTGGTTGCTCCTCTGTTGGAACAGTTTTCTCTACGTTAGAAAGGGTAGCCCTCACTAGGATGGAACAATTGAAAGCATTATGCAATGGTTCACCTCCTTCTGACTTTCTAGAGAACCTACAAGAGATGAACCTAGAACTCTGTAACCAACTGAATTTTACACTATTTGTGGGGAACTTGAAGCTAAAGAAACTCAAGCTTTTGTTTGTGGGTGTTTGTCATAAGTTGACATCTCTCTTCGCACTTCCCATTGCTCAAAGTCTAGTGCTACTTGAAGATCTTACAATATCAAATTGTGGGGCATTGAAATCCATAATCACAGATGAGAGTGAGGAAAAAGGCAAGGAAATAGTTGGGAATGATCATGATGAATTGAGCTTGCTCCCAAAATTACAAAGCCTGAAGATTGAAGATTGTCCACAATTCGAAGCTCTAATGTCAGTTGGTTCAAATGAAAGACAGTTATTGGACATGACTGCCTCATCGGTAACACTCTTCGATCTCACTCCTTTTATTGCGACAAATATTTTCTTACTTTGCATGGAACCATAACTTCAACTTCAGTTCATAATATTAGAAAAATAAGGATAGTAAGATGCCACAAGTTTTCTTGTCATGTGTTTTTTTTCAACTTTAGTTTCTCTTGCAGGAATCACAAGCTTCTGATTCACAATGCAGTTACCCTTTTGACACACCTCAATGTCTCTTGAGGCAATCATTGATCTTTCGCAATATTAGAACAATGAGGATAGTAAGATGCCATAAGTTTACATCGTTGTTTGCTGTATCCATTCTCCAAACAATGTTGCTAGAAGAATTGGTTATTGATTCCTGTGATGAATTAAAACACATAATGATAGATGACAGCAAGGATCATGATCACAAGAAATACGATTTTGTTATGCCAAAATTGAAATATCTCTCTGTCGAAAACTGCGGCCAACTAAAATATGTGTTTGGGCAATCTCATCACGAAAGTCATTTGTCTTATCCTTACCATAATATCCAGATAAAAATTGATTTTCCTGCTTTGGAGAATCTCATACTCTCTGATCTACCAAATATCTTAAGCATTTGTCAAAACAATTATCATCCCAAATGCTTAGCTTTGCAGGGATTTCGATTGATAGAATGTCCCCAATTGACCATCAAAACTGTAAGTGACTTCATGGGCTATTCAGATGCAAGACAATTGGCTTGCTTGACAAGAAAGGTACTTCATTTTGTTTTTCCTTTTCTTTTGTAAAATCTTAATATATAATGTTTTCTCATAAATTTGATAGATCTTTGTTTTCTGTAATTTTTTTTTTCTTTTACAAATCCATATTTGGAAATCAATTTTATTGTAATAACTAGGCACAGCCTTCGAGTTAAAATTGTGATAACATGCACCTTGAATTCCAAAAAGTAAAAAAGAAATGTTATATACATACAAGTATTTTTCCTAAGTCCTCACTTGTTCATTGTGAGCAGTGAAATAATTTGAGTAACATATATTTTCTTTTACAGGATTCAGGGGTAAATACGAGGTACATGCACACTTTTGAACAACTCAATATAAGATCATCCAAAATAGAAGGTATTATTTGTGTCGAAGGGCTTGGAGTCTCTGGACAACATGTAATCTCTGAGTTAAAATCCTTGATGTTAGAAAATCTATCTGGAATGAGTTATATATTCAAAGGTCCCAAACATATGTGGAGTCTACAAAATCTCGCAAGTCTCTCAGTTAAAGGATGTGGAAAATTGAAAGTTATCATCTCTACTTCTTTGGTGAGGAGCCTACCGCAATTGATAATGCTAAATATAAACGACTGTGAAGAATTGGAGCAAATAGTTGAAGAGGATGAGGAACATCAAAATATTTCAAATCCTTGTTTCAAACAAATATGCTTCCCACGGCTAAAATGGTTTGTAGTGAAAAATTGCAGCAAGTTGAAACGTCTCTTCCGTATGAGCACACTGAATGAGTTTCCAAAACTAGAGGGATTGATTATAATGGAAGTCTCTGATCTTGAGGAAGTATTTGGAGTTAGTGATCAATGGGAAAGAGAGGAGGCAATGCAGAATAATGTGCTTCCAAAATTGGAACATATAATACTTGTGGAACTGCCAAGCCTCACTAAGTTGCACACTGTGAAAAATCGTTTTGTGCTGAACTGTCCAAAACTCTCTTTGACTTCAACCATTACAGTTGAGGACTTGCTAATTCATTATAAATATACAAGAAAAACATGTAAGTTACAATTCCTTTTGCTTTGAAGTATCATATAGTTTGAGTGTCCATGCTATCTCTTTTATAAAATAAACATCCATTTTTCTTCTTTATGATTTATAGTTTTTCTTAATTTTGTTCATACATAATATTTATTCAATTTCATTTCTCGAATAGTATATTGTTCAAATTTTTAATGGAAGATTGATGTAGAAGGCCTAAAACTTTCATGCTTTGACTAATTTACTAATTATATTTACTCTCCTTCCAATTATATTCAACGGTACCATCTTTTTCATTAGTAATAAGAGAGAAGAAATAACCTATATGCAAGGGTTTTATTCTTTTTACTAATGATAAAAATGACGCTATTGAGCTTAGTTGGAGGGGGTAAATACAGTTAGCCAATTGGTCAGGCTAAGCAGGCTTTGTGTCTCTCATATTAGCTTTCTATTAAGAATTTGAATAACACACTAATCGATAGATGAAATTATATAAATCAATATTATTGAAAAAAAAATTCATGGGGACAAAATTGAGAACATTTACAAATCATAGGGATGACAATGGCATTTACTCTAAAATTATATTATTAGTTACACTGCATTGGATTAATAAATTATTAAATTAGCCTTTTTTTTCTTTGACAATCTTCTCTTTCAAGTTTGTTTGTATGTAAATATACGCTGCCATTAGCATAGCATAATAAACAATTATATTCTTCATCCAATAAGTAGTTCAATAGGATCATTCTGTACTCCACATTTAGAAATATTAGATATAAATCAGTTAATTTTATAAATGATTTCATATTTAAAAATAGTCTATATCTAAGTAATTCAAAATTTTAACTTATCTAAAAGTTATTTTTTATGTAACTTTTTTTTATAATGGATTTAATTTTGATACGGTTTGATTAGAATTAATTTTAATTGTGATAAAATAAAAATTTGATTTGTAATTTTACCTTCCCAGTGTCATTTTGTTTGCTATAAAGCAACAAAAGATTAAAATTAATTTTAGAAAATGAATGGAAATAATTTCTATAAATTATTTTAGTGACAATAATGATTTATCTTTGAAAGATATAATTTTTCTTTAATAGTCTCACATTCTAATATGCAGTTAGGAATTTTGGACTTGGTGTTGTTCTTGAATCACTTTTTGACTATTTGAAACATGAAGCAGACTCAGAAATGAAGTTGTGCTCTGCACAGGTCAGTGTATATTACCAAGGAGCTTATGCACTTTGCACCAGCATTATCAGCATTAAAATCTTATATTAATGATAAGGACTTCAATTAAAAATCATGTGATGTTTTAAGTAATTATATAATTTTATTGTGACCTTTTAATCTTTATCATTAATGTGCGTTTTAATGATCACGATTCTTTAGTTTCACTCTCACATAAAATTAGTATTCGTTACCTCACATAATCAAAATAATCTAATAGACCACATAACATAATAAGTTATCAAGTTTAGTTAATTAGAGTTTAATTATGATTGATGTTTCTCAGACTCAGAGTATTAAAGGAAAAGAGAAGATTATCATTGCAGAAATTGGGAGTTCTGAAATATCCACAATGGCATCTGCATCAACTGATTCAGAAATGATCGAAACGTCGTCTGCACGTACTTCAACAACAGATGACAATGTCAGTGAACTGTACTCTTCCTAGTTTATAATCAAAATTCTAAATTAAGGTCTATAGTTATAATATTATGGCCTTCATGACTATTATTTTCAGTAATATTGCACGACAATAATCATATTTATTTATATTTTCTCACAATTATGACTTTTGTGACATATCTACAATGTTACAAGTTTATGGAATAACTTAATTATAGACAAACTCCTTTTCTGTACTCAATATAGGAGTTGGGCGGTGAAGAGTTAATAAATGAAGCATGCTTGCGGGACCAGCAACAGACAATGGGAGAAACAGAGGTATCGTCTAATTAGCACATTCACACCATTTAATCGGCAAAGATTAGTGTCTCTATATATACAATATGGGTTTTTTCTTTGTTTTTTTGGTAAAAAAATACAAAATTGATTCTATTTCTCACATTATTAGTATAATTCTATTTACACCAACAGTGATATAATTCTATCACATATATATATATATATATTTCAAATAGTCAAATGGAAATAAACTCTTCCACCGGTATTTCACATGGACATCTCTACATTTAATTTTTAATTTTCTTTCAATTACTCTTTTAGTTGTTCACATTGGCACACGTTGCACTTTGTCTCTTTTATCTACTCTGAAATCTTAAACCTTCATTGTTACATAGAAATTAAGCTTTTAGTACTAATAATTTGTTTTAATTTATAATTTTTCTTTATATTTATTTTTCTTGTAATTAGGTCTTTAGAGTTTATTTTTATTTTTAATTAGTTACCTATCGTATGATATGATAAACAATTGTCGATTGATATAATTACTTCATAACATAAAAATGAAGGAAGTAAAACCTCAATCACAAATATTAATAAAAAAAATAAGAATTATAATTTTAATCATACATATTTTTAGATCTAGAGAATTTAATCCACTGTATCTATAACTCTTAATTGTTATATTATCATATAATTGTATAAATTGATAAATGTTAGTTATACTGGATTATCATAGACAAAAAACTTCAAATTAATTAACCTAGGGAACTAATTATAAATAAAAATAAATTTTAAGAACCTAATTATAGAGAAAAAAGGTACAAGGAAAAAATTACAAATTGAAACAAATTATATAGGGACTAAAAATTTAATTTAACCTATTTTTCAACAAAATTTTAGCATTTATGTAAAATTTATTGTTGTATACTAAAAACGGGCCTTGCAAGGACGAGTCCTCGAGGAAACGAAGACCAGTTCTCGTGACCCAGCCAGGAGCTTTTTGGGAAGCTTCACTCGAGATAGTAGAGAGAAGCAACGACAGAAGTAAAACACCAAGCCTTGCTTCGCTCGTCGCTGAGCAACGACGAGCGAGGTAGACCTCGCAAAGCAGTGTCCCAAGCAACACTGTGACCCAACGAGAAGAATTCGAGACTGGCACAATAAAGTTGTTGACCGTTTTGCTCGTGCCCGTTTCCTCGCTGTAGCGATCCCTGCGATGTCAACAGAGCCAGAAACTCCTGCTTGGGATGATCGAGAATCTTACTTGGCACGGTAACGGTTGTAAGCCTACAGTCAGCCCAAGGGGCCTACCTCCGCAGCCTATATACTGCAAATAGCCAAATTATAGTCTTTTCACCATCTTTTCTCATTTATTTGATGTAATACAACTGTAGCTAACAATTAATGCATCTAACCTCTTCTTTCTCTATAAATAGGCTTATGTTGTTAGCAGAAAAGGAGGGACGAATCCTGGTAAGCAAAGGGGGGCCAATTCTTGTAAGCAGAAACTCTACTAAGTTGTAGAAATAAATCTCTATCGTGGACGTAGGGTCTAGCAAGATCTGGATTTGGCCGAACCATATAAAATCGAGTGTCTCCCCTTATACCATTTCAATCATCTACTTTAGCTATTCCATTCTCCTCATCTGCAAACCAAGAACAGGCCTGGGATCCCGAAGAATCCCCTGTTGGCTAGAGTTTGGGATATAACCAAAATTCAACATCAACATTTTGGTGCCGTCTGTGGGGATCTCACCTGTTCTGGTTAGTCTCTCATTGTCATGGCCAAGGGAAGGGTCACTAGGGCCTCGAGCACACGATGCCAGACCCCAGACGGCCATGTTTCGATGACAAACTCGTCCACCGCCCCAGTGACAAGAGTAGCCACTGGCTTCCCTTTAGTCAGTCTGATGCAACTGGCTCTCGCTGCTAACAGTATAGGAGAATCACAGGCTTGGCTTCACTATCAAGAAAGGCTTGAGCACATAATGGGGGAATTGACTAAAACAGTCTCGATGTTGGTACAAGTGCAAGCCCATAATGTGCAAACGCAGACCGAACCTGTCATGCCCGAGATTGAACGTTCCGACGAAATAGACCGGGAGCGGGAGTCATATCACCATCCATGCGGTTGGGACAATGGAACGAACCACCAGGTTCCTGGTCATGGACCGGGGGGCTTAGACGCTGTGGTGGAAGGTCTCCTTTAGAGAGTCAGGCATCTGGAGGAATATCCTTGAGCTCAAAATGACCAGGAGCGTCTTGGAGAGCAAACCCCCTTCTCTAGGGAGATCATGAAGGAGACTCTACCGTATAAGTTAAAAATTCCTGCCATTCCATTGTTTGACCGAGACAGTGACCCGTACAACCATCTGGACCTGTTTAATATCCAGATGGACCTTCAGGCTTGTAATCCTTTGATCAAATGCCGTGTTTTCCTAGCTACCTTGGGTGAAATTTCTCGTGCATGGTTTAAGAGCCTCCCAGCTCGCAGCATCGGTAGCTGGGGAGAGTGCCAGGAAAGATTTGTCAACTAGTATCAGGCACTAAAGAGGTGACTTACGTCCCCATGCCATTTTGCTACTATCTTCCAAGGTAGGCAGGAAGCGCTGAAAAATTATCTCGCTTGTTTCAGGCACGAGGTCAATAATGTCGAGAAGTTTTCGGATGAGGCCATTCTGAACGCCATCTCCACGGGACTCCACAGGGATGAAAAGCTGTTTAAAAGCCTGTACAAATCCCTAGTGAATAGCTTGGGAGAATTCTATGAGCGGGCCACGAAACAAGTCAGGTGGGACAAAATTTTCAATCCACGAAACCCTGAGGCAGGCAGTTCAACATCGAATAAGAAAAGGAGCAACCGTGGAAGCGGGAACGACAACCCCGAGCTTCGGTCTGTGAAGAAGGGAAAGGATGAAGGGCCCCCATTTCAGGCCTGTCACAGCACCTATAGCATCTTGTCAGATGCTCAAGACAAGATCTTCGCAATGGAGAAGGACAAGGAAGACTTCAGACGGCCTCC
>JANHAO010004145.1:0-24704 GCA_026873985.1 Saraca asoca
AATATTTCTTATATTATGCGAGGGATAAAAATCCCTCTCTAAATCCCTCGCTAAATAAACAATTTAGCGATCGAATCAATATCCCGCGCTAATCGCCCTTGCAAATATCGATTTTTCTTGTAGTGAGCACAATGTAGCTTTGGAGTCAGTTCATGGTAACTTGAAATGGATTATGGAGGTAGAGTAGAAGATCGCAAATTTACAAGAAGAACTTTGCCACTCAAAACTAATCAATCTGAGCTAGATCTGGTAGTGAAGTCAACTAATAAGGATAGAGCTCAATTTCCTAAGAAAGTCAAAGATGCCCTAACTGATCTAAAAACTACCTCATCATGAGTTTATGAAGTCGATGTTGCTTATAAACTAGCACAATCACAAAAAATGGAGGAAAATCAGCAATAGAGAGAACTTAGGTTTACTTTTGACTTGAATTCCAAGAAAATATCAAATTCTTTTTTATTCTTATAACAAAAGATTTTTATTCTGCATGCTTGATGCATATTTCATGGATACTCAACTTATACATTTTTAAGATATTTACCATTTATAACTTTGGCAATATTTTTGCGTACATATCTTATCTTATAACTATTTTTATCGAACAAGTGTATGATTTTGAATGGCCCTTATAACATGGGGTCTATTTGCTATATTTTGACATTTTTTGTATTGGTAATATGACTTTCCAAACCAATTGCCCAATGTCCAAATTTTTTATATTCAATCATTTGTTGTAAGACTTAGACAAATTTTCTTTGTAAAAAACCAAATTAGCCAATGTATGCCACCTTTCTTCTTCCAGATCCTCTAACTCATTAAGCATAAAGCGATGATAAAAATTTTTCAATAAATGATTTTATTTTTAGACCCTTAAAGATTGCACCATCACTTTGACTGGCATGATGGCATCATGGCTAAATACTAGCTTATAAGGTGTAATTCTTGCTAACTTGTTGGAGTATTTCTTATGGCCCATAGATCATTATTACACATTTTGTACCAATTCTTTAGATACTATTTGTTATGTTTCTTGATCATGTTTATAATTATTTTATTAGCAACTTATACTCGACCATTTGCTTGGGCGTAATATAGCTTCAAATTAGCATTTTAATTCCCCTTTATTCAACATATTCCTTAGTTTGTCTACCAGTAAACATCATCCTACGGCCAATTGTAATTGTCTCTGATAATCCAAATCGGTAAATAATATGATATTCCACAAAATTGGTCATAGCAGATTGCTTTAGTTCTTTGTACATGATAGTTTCGACTCATTTAGTAAAATAATCTATTACCACTAAAATAAAGTGATGTTCTTTGGAAGATGGTGAGTATATTTTCCTGATTGGCTCTATTGCCCAACCTTTGAATAGTCACTATTTTATTATATAACTAAGTTCAACTACTGGTATTCTCTGAATCGGCCTATTTCTATCATTCTTCATAACCTTTCATATAATCATTGCAATCTGTGATCATATTGGGCTAATAGAAACCTCGTCAAAAAAAGATTCATTTTATTTTTATTCCAGCTTGATGGGTACCACAAATGCCTTCATGCACTAGTCCAATGTCAATGATGCTTCTTTATTGCCTATCCATTTTAATAATTGGCCTTCTAAACCCTTCTTATAAAGGGACCCATCTATCAGAATAAATTTGTTGGTTTTCATCTTAACAGTTCAACTGACCAATGTGGAAGAGTTAGACAAATAATTTATCAATGGCATCCTCCAATCCATGGATGTAGTGATTGTAGTTTCCTTACAACATGCCTCACGAGTTTCAAAGGTTTATAGGAAAGTGTGTTGTTGAATTAATTTCATAAACTTACCTTTATTGATCTTATGGCCAAAAGCAATTTGAGTTAATTTGTTAGCTTTCTCACTTTCCCGCCTTGGTATATGTCTTGTTATTGCATCTTTAAATCTTTTCAAGTGCTCAAACCTTTTTACCAAATATTTCACCAACCTTGTATTTGGACATTTATATTCTTGCCAAATCTATTTCGCTACTAACTATGAATCACCATATATTTTGACACACCTTAACCCTTGATCCAATAGAATTTCTAGGCCGACTATCAATGTTTCATGTTCGGCCTCACTATTAGAACATTTTTTGTTCAGTGTAAACAAAAATTCAATTAGTCTCTATTCTAAGGTAATGATTAAAATTCCTATACCTGAACCCTTTTATGATAGGAGTTGCCAAAATATAATATCCAAGGTCTTATGTCAACATAATTAGAACTTTTTTTGTGATGTTCAACTACAAAATTGATGACTACTTGTCCTTTGACAACCTTTGAAGAAGTGTATTGCAATGAAAATTCTGTCACACTTAGTGCCCATTTGCTGACTCGTCCGTGGATAATTAGTTTCAAAAGCATATATTTTAAAATGTTGATTTGTGCAATAATGTGAACATTAATCGACAACAAATAATAATGTAACTTTGCATAAGAAAAATACAAAGATAAGCAAAAATTTTCTATTGACAAATATTTTTGTTCTATAGAATTTAAAACCCTAGAAAGATAAAAGACAAACTTTTCTACACCTATCTTTTTATCCTAGGCTTGAAAATAACTAATTACATCTTTGGAAATTGACACATAAAGCTTAAGCAACCTTCCTAGTATAGGGTATGACATTACTGGGGGTGACATCAAATATCTCTTGATTTCTTCAAATATCTACTAATGACATTCCTTCTAACAAAATTCCTCTTCTACTTTTAATTTGAGTAAAAGTGAAAATATCCTCATCTAACTAGATAAATTGGAAATAAAGCGTCGAAGGAAATTCACCTTATAGAGGAAACTCTACAATTCTTTCTTATTTAAAAGAGCATTAGTTTCTAAGATTTCCTTAACTTTGTTCTTGTCAATTTTGATCCCTTTTTGATGGACTAAGAATCCAAAAAATTACCCACAAATATATTAAATGCACATTTTAAAGGGTTCATTTTTAATTTGTTCCAATGCATTTGCTTAGAAGCTTGAATCAAATTTCTAATATGTTCCTTATAAGACTCAGTTTTGACTACCACATCATCAATGTGAACTTCCATAATTTTACCAATCATATAGTGGAAAATGGTATTCATAGCCCTTTGATAATTACTCTAATATTTTTTAGACCATAAAGCATTACTACCCATTTAAAAGTCCTTATTGCTTCAGGGCACCTAAATGTTATTTTCAAAGTAACATCTTCTGTAATGTACACTTGATTATATCCAGCATTCCTATCTATGAAGCTGACAACAACGTGTCCTAAAGCAAAATCTACTAGCATGTCTATTATTAGCATAGGATATTCATCTTTTGGTGTTACATCATTCAAGCTTCTGAAATCAATGCACACCATACATTTTTCATTTTTCTTTATTATTGAAACTATTTTTGAAATCCATTTGACATATCTTGGGTTCACATGAAGTTGTCCTTGAGTAACCTCTTAATTTCTTCTTTGATTTTATGGATAACTTCAAGGACAAAATGCTTGGGAGCCTGTTCTTATGGTTAAAATCCTCCCTTGATTGGTAACTATGTTTAACTAGATTTCAACTTAATCCCAGCATTTCCTCATAGGTTTATGCAAAACAATCTACATATTCTTTCAATACTTGAACTATTTTTGTTTTTTCAACTTTAGGTAATAGTGCACTAACGAATAATGGCCTTTTTTCAATCCCAGAGCTTAAATTCTCTTTCTTCAATGGGGTCTAGACCATAATTTTCTTATCTTTGTACCTTAAAGGTGAATCAAGAAATTGAAGTAAGCTATCATTATAAATACAGTCTGGGAGCATCTTTTCCTTTTTTCACTCTACCATGTAAACCAATAATCAAGCCAATTGCTTTTTTATGTCATTCATTGTTTACAAAAGTATAATTTGAATTTACAACCTTTGGGATCACAAAGAATCCTAATAAACTTAGACTGCAAACTCGACTGTCTTTAGGTCAAAATTTTCTTCAACCGTTATAGGTCTAATATGCAGACTGTAAATTTCAAATTTGACATTGCACTGCTAGACATAATAGGGACTATTATCAATAAGAATACATTCTAACTGACTATCATTGACCCATGTCATTAACCTTTGGTAAATAGTCAATGGCACAACAACAACCGCATAAATTCAATCTTAACTAAGCAATAAGTTGTAACTTGATTTGGATGGAACTATCATACAAAGGGTCTATTGAAAGATTGAGCCAACTTTCAAATTGACTAGTACCACTCCTTCATATGCTGACATTTTTCATTAAAGTATGATACCACAATGTTTGATGGTATTAAATCTTTGGTGTATTTTTCAAGTTTGATGAAAGTTGCTCTTGGGATTAGATTTACTAACACACCACCATTAACCAAGATGTGGTTTATTAGTTGTCCATCGACATGTGCCTTTTATATGTAAAGGTCATAAATGATCTCTCATCTCTTTTGTTAGTCTTTCGAAGAAAGCATAAGTATGACTACCTTCTAGCAGTCATTTTTGTAGTAGAAATTGTCAGTGGAGTCTTGTTTAGAGTTAATCAAAAAGTCCATTGACAAAACACAAATCATGTCGATTTCCATCTTTTGACCTTTGATTTTAAATGTTTAGCCAATTCCATCTTTTCTTTTTTAGTTTTACTTATTTCTCTAAGACCTAATGGTATCTAATCAAGGTATTAGCCCATTTTTTGTTTCCTTCTAAAAACGGCTTACCTTTGCTTTTGATGTTTTTGAGTTCTTGTTAGGGGTGGTTATTGGTAATTAAGAATGTGCCACTTATTTTAACCTCTTGGGATTCTTGGTTTCCATACATGTTTCTTATTCAACTGTGGCTTATTAATTAACCATTTTTCTTTTGGTATATCTCATCGAGCTAATCAAATTTGGTCGAGATAACTTTCTTCTCTCTTGTGTAGTTAATTCTGATAATCGAAATCAATTCTTTTGAAGATCAACTTCTCTTTCATATTCTTTTTGTTTTTGACTTCTCTTAACTTCTTTTTCCTCTTATCTTCGTTCTTGATGATTATTCCTCTTCATATAGCTAAAACAAGTTCTTTCAACTTTTTCCTTTTTTTTTGGGTCTATTTGGTCTTTTTCTCTTAGAATTGCAAGCAAAACCCTCACTTTATCATAATACTTCTTACATCATGGACACAGCTTTACTTTCTCACCTTTAATGTCGACTCTTTTGAAAAATTAAAAATTTAATTCACTTTCTTCCAAATAGTCTTCCAAATAGGCTTTTGATATGAAAGCTGTATCCAAGAGGTCGTTGTATTCATGAATAATTACCACGTTTACTTTGTTTAGTTCTAAGGGTTTGGCATAATTTGCATTTGTTAGCAAAGGATCCTTGTATATGTCCATCTCTTTTTCTTTGTTCATGAACCTAAGTCATCCTTGTTTGATTGCCTTATCAACCATATCCCTAAAATGTACATAATTGTCAGTAGTATGGTCAAGCATATTGTGATATTTACAACGTTTTTGGTCTTTGACTTTTTCCTTGTGGCCATTAGACAATTTGATCTATTTGTTGTTCAATAGAATATCAAAAATCTGATCCACTTTGTTTATGTTGAAAGAATAGTTTTTCTTATTTATGTTGTCCATTTTATTGTTTATTTCTATGTTTTTTAACATAGGGCACACATATGGAGGGCCAGGTTTCAATTCAACTAAATATATTTCATTTTCATCCTTCACTTCTTCTTCTTTTTTTGCATAAGCTACTTTTTCCTTTCTAAATTGAAATTTCTTGATTCTTCTCACCTTTTCTTCATGTAGTTTCTCAATTTCCCTTACTTTCTTTGCAAATAAAGACATGTCAGTTATTTGTTGATTTATCAGTCTTTTTCTAATTGCAAAATCAATGCTTGTTGTAATAATTTTTACTATCTCGAATTCCGCTATCTAAGTAAAACAATGGCTCTTTGCTTGTCAAAATCGATACAGATAATCACCAGCACTTTTCATAGGTGATTTTTTTATACATAGTAATTTGGTCAGCCTGATTCTCATCTCACCTTTGTAAATTGATCATGGGATAATTTCCCCGCTATGCCCAAGAATGGATAAAATTTGGTGATAAACTTGAATACCAAGTAAAAACTATTTTGGTTATAGAAAGAGGAAAAAACTTTGTTTTCAAATACTCATTTCCATCCAGTTCTTAACACTCAGTGGTGAATTTAACTATGTGTTTAATTGTTAATTGATTATTTTCATCAAAAAATGTGGTAAATTTTGGTAACTTAAATCCTCTTAAGGGTTCCATTTGATTTATCCATTCTAGAAATGCACCCCTATAATTTCATGTCCTCCTATTTGGTTTAATAATTGTTCAACTAGGAATTAAATATTTTATTTTGGTCATTGTAAAAAAGTTGAATTATGGTTTGGGTTTATTAGGATTCGTATGTTGTCATTAATTTGATCACCAGTTCAAATTCTTTCTTCTCCACGTCGAAGTATTCTAACCTGATCATACTGTGGTCATTCTATTTCATGTTCTTCATTCTCAACGTATGGTCACAATTGGCTATGACATCATGTGAACCATATCATGATTAATTTCATCCATTTGTTGTCGGAATACAATGATATTTTCAAGATTCAGACTAAAGGGATTCCTTTGATAACTTCTATCCATTTGTGTGAAGTACTGCATGCCATAAGGCATTTGCCCTCCAAGTATAGGTCCATTATTGTCTCGTGATCTATTTCCGGTTGAATTATTGTTATTATTTCAATTTTATACGGCATCTCTTATAGGTTTTATCTGTTTTGGTTATAATTCTGGTTGTTTTTCTGTGTATTATTTTGATTATTTTGATTGTTATCAATCATATTTTCAACAGAATCAGTGTTACCAACATTCTCACTATTGACAGGTCTCTTCATTTTGAGGGCCATTTTAAGAACTTACAATTGACATATGCTTAAAATTACCTAATAAAATAATACAATAACTAAGGATCATATAAGACGAGAAGTTAGAAATATCTTAACTATGTCCTAATGAGCATGCCAATTTGCTTTGAGTCAAATTTTACAAGTTGGAAAGTTTTAACTCCAAGATGTGTTCTCCATAGAAAACAAGCAAAATTCTGATCTTTTATAGAATACATGCGAAAAGATACAGGTGCACATAACAAAAAGACAAAAACTTCACTCCCAGTGGTTATAAATTTCATAAAAAGGCATAAAATGGATCATGAAATTATAAGTATTGGAGTGGTGAAGAATTCCTAAAAAATCATATAGGTTAACAGAGTGCTAAAATGAGTAGTAAAGTGTTACAAAACATAGAGTATGTTTAAGGAAGTTGTTTATGTTTGAAAATGCCCAAAAATATCCTTTTTTTCAATCTGTTGATGCCCTATTTATAAGAACTACAAGCATTTTTTTCAATAATCACTCCTAAAAACTGGCTCCTACAACAACAGACATGTGCTCCAAAAGAATAAAACTAAAAAAACAAAACAATTAAGAAGTGGTGAGATAATTGTCTCCCACATTTCTAGCAAGTGTTTACCTCGATCTCATCTGCTACCTGCTCAGTTGTTGGCTTTTGCTCAATGTGTTGCGACTTTGGGTGTATGATTGACTTGCTGGGCCATTTTTGCAAAAAGTGACTATCATATTTTCAAATATTAAAATTCATTTACAAATGAATTGAAATCATTTCTTTTGAAATAAAATAAATTAAATTCTAGAAAAATTTAATTCCAAACATAGCATTAATTTTGGATTAAAAAGCTAACATGTATTTAATATTATCAACACATAAATTTTACACAAATTTATTAATAAAAAAAATTACACATAGGTTTAAAAAATTTGTTAAAACAAAAATACAAAGAGAATTTATTTAATAATAAAAGTATTAAAAAATATTGTATAATATAATTATAATTATAATACTTAAAGAAACTATCATAAATATAAAATAAATAATAACAAAAATATGATCGAAAGATAAAAATTAAAAAACAAACTAAAAAAGTACGTATGTCATATTGCTCTTTTCAATTTGCTTTATTTAATCGGCATTTTTTACTTTTATATTGAAAGTTTTTTACACTAAAAATTACTGTCTCTGACTTTATTTTATTATTATCTCAAATTATTTATTTATATTTAATTTATATTTTTTAATTCAAATTTATATTTTCAATAGTAAAAATGCAAAACATCCCTTTCAACTTTTGGGTGGTTAAATTATATCACCACCAACTTTCAAATTTTGGAATAGAAGTTTTAAATTATACAAAACTTTAGAATGAACATCTACTTGTTTGTTTTCTGCATTATATAATTAATGAAAAGTAAATTAATATATAAAATTTTAATTAAATACATAAAAATTAGTTTGAAATTATGTGCAAAAATAGCATCATAAATTAACACATAATAATATTATAATTCTTGCTTAAAAAGTTAATAAAAATTATCCAACCAAATAAAATAGTTAATTAAACAAATAATGCGTGCAAATTCTAAGTGTTTTTATAGTTTAATGCTTAAGGATGTTAAACAGATGGGTTAAATCGGACCAGACCAAGTTCATGTAAACCTTGGTACGTTGAGGTTCGTTTCTTAAACAGACCAAAATGGTCCCAGTCCTAGTCCATACCGCAAACTAGTCTTGATATTTCTAATTAAGAAAAAAAGCCAAACATAGTAATAGTATTAAACTATCTCAGTTGTTAATGTTTTTTTTTTTTTCTGTAAAGGGTTGGGGGCACTTGGGTTGGGGCAAAAAGAAAAAAAAAAAGTCTATGGACTGATCCATGTTTGCACAGACTAGTCCGCTTAGGTTGTGTAGGCTCGTTTTCTAAACAGACTAATTTTCCCCTGGTCTAGTCCACCTTAGATTCATGGTTCAATCCGTTTGGTCTACAAGCCTAAGCTCATGTGACATTCCTATTAAGTCTTTAATTTCAAATTTACAAAGTTGGCAAATACTAAAGTCAACCACTCTAGAGTGAAAAGTAATTTTTTGTGTTTTTCACTTTTCAACAGGGGTGGGCTCAGGTCAATCTGGTCAATTAAGAGTGGTTTACATAAAATTTTTTTAATTGAATTAATTTTTTTTATTTGCACGTTAGTCAACTTGACATTAATTAATTTAAATTTTAAAATCAATTTTAACCGTTCAAATCAATTTATAATGTTTTCAAATGATTAATATCGATTTGACCTTATTAAAAGTCTTTTTTATAACTAATATCACTAAAAGATAACATTTATAATTGCAGAAATATAATTATAATTTTAAAATTTAATGTAAACTATCCTATAATTATCATGACTCATATATAATATAAATTATGGAATAATATTTCACTCAGTTTCGGTTAAAAGTGACTAGAAATTTTTTAAACTATTTTTAACTATAAATTAATTTTTTCAATGAAATACTCTTTTCAAACTTTGTCTAAATTTTAACTATTTTTAATTAATCAATTTTGGTTTAATTTGATCAATTTTTTACGATTTGATTTTTTTGCCTAGTCTTACTTTTCAATATTAATCTTACCTAATATTAGTATTAAAAATATTGGTAATGTACATTAAATTTTTTTTTTTAAGTTAGTATCTAAGCATAAAAATATTAGTACACTTTTATATCAATATAATTTTTATTTATAATTTATTTCTAATTATTTTGAATATTTAAGTTTAAAATAATTTATATAAATAATTATAATAAAATATAATTTATCACATACTGATATAAATAAAATTAAGAGGAAAATATACTTTACTTTCTAAAATTTACATATGAGACAAATTATTTCCCTAAAATTTGTGTTTGGGATAAATTATCCCCTTTTATTAAACTTAATGTCCAATTTAATTGTCTTACTTTTCGAAATAGTTTATAGGATGAAATGTCTAATTTTAAATTTCAAGAAATAATTTGTTGCAAAAACAAACTTTAGGAGAGTAAAATGTATTTTTAAAAAAAAAAAAAATTGAAGTCCATCATTAGTTTTTGAAAACAATTTTGTTAATGATTATAACATTTAAATTTAAATTTAAACACGTGCGTTTGTATAGAGTATGTATTTATATAATATAGGTAGGTTTTGCTACATACAATTATTCCTTCCTCATTGTTTGAATATAAATTAGAGCTGAGTAGGATGAGGAGCATCAAGGAACTAGGCTCCTGTAATTCATGAAGCAAGTTTTATAAGTGAATTTTCATCATCAAGAACTCTAAATTCTGTTAATAGATGTTGCGCGAATCGTGATTTTAATGAACTGAGGATTTCACTCTTGCGCCACTGGGGAGGGGCAAGTGTGGTAAGGGACACTCAGAACTAATCACCAAAAAAATGATAAGAACAAAACAACTAGTTAGATGGTACCGAAAGCCCACATCGGAAAATATGCAAGTGGCATCAGCTGGTGAGGACTATAAAATACAATGGCTGAGACTTTGCAAAAGTACGGAGCCGTGTGATAAGCACAGAGCGAACTATTCTTTCGCCTTTTACTAAAGAATACCGTGTGCTTGTCACTTAAAGCGGCATACGCCAATTTTTGGAGGAGTCTTTCCATGAGAAGACTCCACACCATTAGTAGTTTGAAATTTTAGCCCCGATGTCTGTATTAAGTTTGTCACTCTGTTTGACATAGCGTTAAGCATCGGGGACATGTATGGTGTGGTTCTCGTTCTTTAGGTATTCAATCATGTTTGAAAATTGCGGATGAAAATCATAAATCATGAGAAAATCATATGTAGTCGTTCCATTAAACAAATGTATTTTAAAGGCTATAATCATGTGAGAAAATCAGATGTACTCTAATAGGAGAATTTTTTTTTTAAATGCCGTTTTGGTTTTTTTTTTTAATTTTGTTCCGTTATTTTAATAAATATTTAATTATTTTACAACTTAATTAATTTTTAATAAATAATGAATAAAATACAATTTTTTATTTTAAAATTAAGATTATTTATTAACCTCTTTAATCTTTGTGTATTTACTTAACAAATAAAAGGAAATGAGTATCTTATAATCACAGTCAATAGTAAAAAATGAATAGATAATAAATTTTAAAATTTCAGTATTTTGTTATTTATTAAATTTTAAGATCTTGATTTCTCATTAGCAACTATAATTATAAACCTTTATAGATGATTATATTAACTTATTACATTAGTTATTAATTAATTATATTAGTTATTACTTTATAATTGATTATATTAACTAATTTAATCAACTAATAATATTAACTAATTACATTAATAGTTAGTTTATAATTGATTATATTAACTTATTTAATCAATTAAAATAGCATTAGCTCTTCATAAAAAGAAGTTTAATAAAATCAGTTATTTACATGTAAAATGACATATAAAAATATGATTATATTTTATTATTTATTTGAGTATTTTTTTATTTTAATAATATTTTATATTTCAATATAATATTTTTCATATTTATCTTCTAAAAATAGATCATTCTAAGTTATTATATTTTTTAAAAAAAATAAATAATTATAATTATAATTTATTATACTTACTAGATTTTCTTTTAATAAATATACTATCATTTATTATGTATTAGATTTTATTTAAAAAACAAATAGTTACACCATTATAAATTTTTTATTAAGAAATAGATGATTTTAAATAAAAATAATTTTATTATTATTAATTATTATTATTATTATTATTATTATTATTATTATTCATGTAATTATTTCTTATAAGTTAATAATAGGAGAAAATAGAAGAATGATCAAATAATATATTTTATATTATTTCTTATAAAGATTTTTCTAGATATTTTGAATAAAGATATCAAAAATTGAACTGGTCAGAAATAATAGTATCTTTTTACACTTTAAAGTCAATTAAGTAATTGAAAAAGTTAAATTTTTTTATTTTTTAAAATTATTTTTTAAAGAAAAAAATTAACTCAAATAATTATTTATCAAATATTAAAAAACTATTGATTGACTTAGTGAAATAATTAAAATTACTCAAATAAATTAAAATTTAATAATAAAAAAACTGCTTAAGAAATGCATTTTTTTACCTTCACAGTTTAGAGGGGTGAAATCCATAATCCCTAATGTCCTCTTTTTGTCCAATTCAACACTCGGGGTTACCCCATATCCAAACCTTATCACTTTTTAGTGGCCATAGATTCTAGCTACAATGCATCGATATTTTATATAGCAGTTGTATTCGTGTGTCAGAAATATTTTTAACACCAACACTCATCGACATCAACACAAAATGTATCGGGATCGTGTCGGTAATTTCAAAAAGTTCAGACATTCGTTCCCTATTTCGACACCCGTGTCAAACTCGATTCCAGGGTCGTGTCAGTAATTTTAAAAAGTTCAGACACGTATTCTCTATTTTAACACGCGTGTCAAGCTCGATTTCTAACTTATTATTTGTTATGTCATGTTATTTAATATTATGAGTACTTATTTTCATATAAAAAATAATAATTATAATATATATATTTACAAATAAGCATAATATCTTTTAATATTTACAAATGTACCCCTATATTTTTATTATTTATGCGTATCTCTCACGTATCGGTGTCCTATATTTCTTGAAAATATCATATTACCTTGTCCATATCTGTATTTTCTCGTGTCTGCATACCAGTGTCCGTGCAACATAGGATTCTGGTGAAGTTGTCTGGGCTGTGGAATGAGATTTCAACAGTATAAATTAATTAGCGTCCACTCATAGAGTTACAAGGCGCATAGAATTGGCTACGGCCCATCGACCCGGTCCAGGACTATTTAGGCCTACAGAGTTACAACAGTCTATGGGTTACAAAATCTTATGTAGAGGCAGTAGGCTCCAAAAGATGATAAAATATATTTCCTTAATAAAAAATACTATATTTAAAACATACGGAATATTAAGATTCAATTTCACTTATAAGTTAAGGAAAAAATGCTAACTGTGGTTTTATTCATTTATAATTTTTTTATATTTATATATCCATTTGGTTAAACTTATTAATAATTTATTTGAACTTATTTATTGAAATAAACATTTATATAGATTTTAAAAAATATTTAAATAAGCTTATTATATTTCTTATAAGTTAGTTAGAATTTATTTTTATAAGATTGCTCGTATAACTTATAAAAATTCTATTTCAAAAATTAAAAGGAACTTAATATATTTTCATGATAATTTTAAATATAAATGTCTTTAATAAAATAGGAAAATCCTAATCCATACTCCTAAAAAGATGAATGACAACAAAAACTCTAAATTTTCTTGTTCCATAAAAATTTATAAAAACTATTATCATATCATAAAATGTAATAAAAGTATATAATTATTTTCCACCAAATTCTATAAACGAAGGATTGTTTAGAATTATAATTTTATTTCATCTATTTTTTATAATATTTTTTAAATTTATTATTGATATTTTTTATATTAAAATTTTTTATTAATTATATTTACTATATAAATTACATTATTGTTTTGTTCGAACTATACACTCATATAAATAATAATTGGATAAAATAATGAGCAAAATATATAAAAATATTTTTTATTTATTTAGATTATTAAAGTATCCCATATCAATTAGTTATGATGTAAAAATACTCTTTATAAGTATTGAATAATCTTTCTCCTTATAAGATATCTTTTAAATATAGAGTTTGACTCATATTTCTAAGATGGTATCAGAACAACCTAATTTCAATAGTGCAAAAATATTCCTTATAAATATAGATTTATAATAATATGTATTTATTATTATTCTATTTTAATAATTTTAATAATCATAAGTTTTTTAATAGTTATACATCCAAACAAATAAATAACAATTATAAATGCTCATTGATATATATATATATATATTTAAATATAAATTAACTTATTTATAATAATAAAACTTAGACACAAAGTTCTTGTAATACAATCAGTTATATAAACTTGTGTTTTGTGATTTCATTAGTTGCCAGCTTCTTTTTATATTTCAAATAAAAATTACGTGCAAATAGCACAAAATCTAAGAGTAGGGTCCTACGACTAAGAAGAAAACCGGAAAACAACAGCATCAAGATCTCCTTTAATTACTTTGTTTAAAAGAAGACTCCAATCCAGAAATGTCTCTTTCAACAAAATGTAGGGATCTTTAATTCAACAGCATAACTCCTACTTCGGGCTTTTAGATATTTATTATAATATGATTTTCCTTTTTTGTTAGATTTTGGTGGAGCTGCATGTGCAATTAGGGCCAATTTCAACTTCAATTATCGTTTAGATTATGTAATTCTTAATTTAAAGGGGACAATATTAATTACTGGTTTCAACTCAAATTGATCAATTTAGGTGAAATGAAAGATCAATGACTTGTAAGCTAGAATTCAGTGTCACAATAAATTTGGTATATAATTTTTTTAAAAAAAGTTCAAGTGTCCCAACCAGCCTGCTGCGTTTGATAACTCAAATTGGAGTATGTACTTGGCGGCTTGGCGCGATCTGCAAAACAAAAGGACAAGCTTGGAAATGCCAACTCGACTTTTCTCAGGGACCCTTTGATAGCCTTCATGCATATATGTAAATTCATTTATTTTGGCACTTTTTCTTCGGTCATTTCATTTTCATTTTTATTAAATTTGTTAGTTAAGGAAAAATTTATTTAAAATTTAATAAATAATAAGTAATTAATAAAATAATATTTAAATTTATAATTATTCTCATTCTTTAGTTATTTATGAATAACTATAATGATTCATTTTACTTATCTTATATTTTAGAAAAATCAAATGATCATAAAATTCATATATCATATAAAAAAATCAATTTTTTAAATTGAAAATAATTCTGTCTCAAACAAATTTTGACCATTAAAACAAACGTTGATTTTAAAAAAATATATAATTTTCTTCTTGCGTTGTTTGTGCAGTAATGAATCTATTAAACATTTTATTTTAGACATTAGAAATAGAATTTTATCTTTGTATTACTAAACATCCAATGAGCCCAATTATAAGCCTATTTGGCACTCAGCTGAATGTAATTCAGCCACATTCAGATGTTAGCTGATTGTATTAAGATTTAATTGATAATTGATTTGATCAATTAATATTATTAGTAATTTATATAAAAATATTTAATAAAATTAATTATTTATTATTAATTATTTATATTTAAATAATATAAAATACAAATATATTTTATAAATTATTTGAATATTCTTTACTTAAATAACATTTCAAATTTTAAAATATTATTTATCATATTTTTCTTCTTAAAAAATTATTGTAATTTATTATCTGTTAAATTTTTCTTTAAGAAATAAATTATTGTATTTATTATTTTTCTTTAAAAATAAATCATTATAATTTATTATATTTATTCAATTTTCTTTTAAAAAATAAATAATTATAATATATTATTTATTAAAATTTTTTTAAGAAATAGATAATTTTAGATAAAAATAAATTTATTATTATTATTAATTATTTTCTTATCGTTATTCATATTGTTATTTCTTATAAATTGATCATAGGAGAAAAGAGAGAAAGGATCAATCCTTCAAAAGAATATATGGATCTTAATATTATTTTTATATATTTTATTAAATTTGTTCATCCTATTAATATTAGAGTTTAAAATCCAGAAATTATCTCTAAGATAACTTTTACAACAAATGAAAATAATATTTGAGTAATCTTACTTGTATTTTTCTATATTTACTCTTTTCTCACTCTTTTTCATATCAAGAAAAATTTGTTGACTCAACCTTTATTTAAAAAAAAAAAAAAAACTTTCTTTCCTAATATAAAAAGAGGAGTGAAGAAAGAGTGAATATAATAGATTATAAGTAACATTACTTGTAATATTATCAAGGGACTAGTTAAAGAATATTTAATTGACAATGAAATCATAAACTTTTCAAAAATTTATATACTTTTACTTAATGCACTCTAAATTTAGTACAAAATTTTGATAGTAAATTAAATAAAAGCACATAAATTTTTAAAATATTATATTTTTAATACTATTAAATGATCTTTAATCAATATCCTAAGATCAACAAATGTCATATTTTTTTCAATTGTTAAATACTCAATAACAAGTGTCATATTTTTATTCCATGGTTAATTGGGATAATTTTTTTTTTAAAAAAGGTAAATATATTATTATATTATAATATAATGTTTTAAGAAAATTAAAATAGAATGCATTAATAAATTATTGTAGTACATAAATTTATTAATACATTTTTTTATTAAATGATAAACAATTTTTATATTATAAATATATAATTGTAATACATTAACATATAAATTTTTGTTATTATATTAGCTTTAGTTGTTAATGCTCCTATTGGATAAGTTGGAAAGTTAAGTGTGATAAATATTTTTAAAAAATAATAAAATATAAGAAAGTAACTTAATTTGTGAGTAATGTAAATGTAATGAGAGAGAGAGAGAGAGAGTAAATAAAATATAAATAAAAATTACTTAATTAATAAATAATATATAGAGAGAGAGAAAAAGATAAAAGTGATTAAAAATAAATTAAAAATTAATTACTTACAAGAATATAATAAAGAAAATTTATTCACTTTGTAAATGTGGATTAAGAGAGACGTTTGTAAAAATAAAGGATGTTGAAATTTTTCGATTTAGACTATCATAATTTCATTAAATCATATGTTATTCAATTAAACAGATATCACAACAACTAATTATTATGAATCAATTAATTATATAATTAAATTATTGGATCTTTAATGATACCTAGGCCATTGATAGACTCTAATGGTGTAAGCCTTATTATTAGGCCAATGATAATAAGTCAGTTAATCCAGTAAGATTACGACAAAGCAAGTATCTATTTATACATTATAAAGCTATAGTTGTCTAATAGAGATTACAGATATAGTTTTAGTTTCCTTTTTCTCTATTAGGATTATAAGGAGTGAACCTGCTAATGAGTAATTTGCTATCATAGATTCTCACATAATATCAGGTATGATTTCAATACTATTAATAAAATTTATATGTACAAATCTATTTATTGTAACATGATTTAATAGATCTGTTGATTTGATTATTATGATTTATTCTATTTATTTTTAACAATTGATATCAAAGCTAAATATTTTCTTTCATGTTACAAGGCTCAAATTTATGCAATTTTTGTTTAATGATTTTATGTTACAAGGCTCAAGTTACTAATGACTATGTGGTATACTTGTAGAAATACGAATTTGATATCAATAATGATAATGATCTCACTAATGTTTTTATGAAGCCATTTCAAATCCTAATTCTTTTGAATGGATAAAGGCTATAATGTTGGATTGCTTTGATGATCCATAATGATGTGTGAGATCATATAGAGTTATCTACAAGTTGCAAATCTATTATATGCAAAAAGGTCTTTAAAACCAAAGGATACTTAAAGGATGATTGAGAGGTATAATGCCATATTAGTGATAAAGGGCCATATTTAGAAAGAAGATTTTGATTGTATAATATTTTTTTATCTATTTTAATTGAAGACTCATTTCAAGTTTTTATGGCAATGGTGGCTCATTTTGACTTGGAGCTTCACCAAATGCATGATAGCTTTCTTGAACAATGATTAACCACAAACTATTCATGTGAACCAATCAAATGATTTCCCATCGAAGAGTAAAGAACTCCTAGTGTGTTAATTGAAAGGATTCATAAATATAATTTGAATAAAACATCTAGACAAGGGTATCTCAAGGTTTTTGAGATTATTGTTTCTCTTGGACTCAAAGAGAATGATGCAAACTGTGTGTTTGTTTTAAGTTAAGTGCGGGCATGTTTGTGGTTTTAATTTTATGCAATTGATATTCTCCTTGAGAACAATGTTATGAGCCCTATAATTGAGATAAAATATATATTATCTATATATTTTAGACATGAAAGATCTTAATGATAACTCTTTCTTGTGGGGCATATGGATCCATCATAACAAATCCTGAGATCTTCTTAGCTTGTTTCAAAGATTATATATTGAAAAGGTGTTCAATAGGTTTAATTTATTTTATGTGTTCTCCAAGTATTGCACCCTTCCAAGGAGTCAAAAAAAATTTTTTTTAAAGCTTTGTGTCCTTAAAATAATATAAAAATTAAAATATTAGCAACCTTTTGTATGCTCAAGTATGTATAGATTTTGATATCGCTATTAGTTTAATATACTTAGGAGATACTTGAATAATCTTAGTCAGAAATATTGGATTACTATGAAGAAAGTTATGGAGTACCTATAAAGGACAAAGAATCTTTGTACTAACCTATTACAAATCTAGTGATCTGATTGTTGCCGACTACCTTGACTATGATTTTGTAAATTATCTAGATGATAGGATGTTGATGATTGAAAACATCTTTATGATGATAGAAGAAGCTGTATCATGAAAACTATCGAGCAATCAGTTATAATAACATATACTATGGAGGCAGAATGTGTCACACATTGTGAAGCCATTTATGACACTAATTGGTTAAGGAGTATAATACATGGATCCAAAGTTGTAGAGAGCATATCTAGGACCTTAACCATATGTTACGATAGTGTTGCCATAGTGAACCTCTTTCAAAATAATAGTGAAAGTATTGCCATATAAGTATTTTGATATTAAGTATCAATTTGTTAAAGAGAGAAAATATGTAAGTATTATACATGTTGTCACAGACCGTATGCTTGCAAATTCATTAACCAAAAACTTTGTCATGTCCCGATTTATAGAACATGACCAGTGTAAAAGGTCACCATTAGAAATCTCCTTCCATCAGGAAACCCCCTATAAGCCTTATAATGCAATTAACATACTAATGACTCACCATTTCATCAATCTATGATGAAATATTTAAATATTAAATTCTAACAAAAATTCGATAGAGTTTTCTCTATTTTTCGAACACCTGGCCATCAAGTCTATACAACAACACAAGGGCTACATGCCTACCATGACCTGTATAACAACATAATAATATATAATGGCTCAGACTATATAATTTACATCTTACTGGCATCCAGTAATCACACACAAACACATGCATTTACAATCTTACTAACTGCCAAGTATTTTATACCATTCATATTCCTTTAATCTCCATAGAAAGGTCCATTCGATCACTGAGCAGATCTAGGACCAGGATAAGGTGAAGGGGTTAGGTGTGTACTCAAGCTCCAAAAAATATAGAAAGAAAGAAGTGAGTTTCATAGAAACTTAGTGAGTAGATAACCCCATAAAAGCAATATATATGAATATATATATTGATATATAACAAAAACAAAAGAAAATTTGATTTGCAGTAAATCATACACTCAACTGGAATCCAAGAAAAAATCCTAATGATAATCACAACAACATATTTATCCCAAACCAATGTGCATATCGAATATTTATATATTCGACAGCTCACCCTTATTTCTCCACACAATCACCGTCGGATTACCGTGGGATTTTCAATGGATTCAAAACCTCAATTTATTTATCATTCAAAATAACAATATGCTGAAAACAAATAGAGTATAATTTCATCATATCAAGTAAATATCTATGTATGTGTATATGTATATCATATAATATACTTTAGAATTTTCAAGAAAGCTAGCATCCAAATCATATCATTCAGCAAATCAAAATCATCCTGCAAAATCAGAATATTTCATATAACAAGATTATTTCAAAAATACAATTTATTAAGTAAGGCAGATTATCTACTCACCTTAGAAAATCCTTAGAAAACTAGGGTAGCTTACTTGAAGAATTGAATCACTCAACTTGGGTGTTTAGCTGAAGTTCCAAAATTGAACATCAATATGTTTAATCCTTTTAATAGAGGTTTCTTTGAAGCAAGACAATACAAAACAATAAGAATATTTCAAATTTCTCACAGCTAGCATAGTAAAGGTTTTAAGGGAAATTCTTAAAAACTAACTGTAAAATTGCTACAGGATAAATCTTTTGTTCTAGGATTACTCACCACCCTTCAAAGTATTGATAGGGAACTCACCGCTGGCCGAATGGTCACTGGTGGGCCAAAGGAAGCTTCTGGCCAAACCACTGCACTACTGAGGGTTTCAATATAAGTATCTTGAAAAACTAATAGTAGGGTTACTATAAAATAAATCCGATGATCTAGGAATACTCACCGGAGTCCAAAGTACCAATGACCAGCTTGGCTAATGCTGGAATGCCGTCGGTGAGCCAGAATGCATGGTGGTCGAACCAGTTGGAACAAAAGGAGATGAGCTGCCAAGAACCATTAAAAGGGAAGACTCGTCGGAGAAGGAGGAGAGGAAGTGACACCGGATGTTCTAGCTTGTCGAGCAAAGAAGAAGACAAAGTCGCCAGCAACTGCAGCAGAAGTTCAACCAAAGAGAATCACACGTCAAAGAAGAAAGGATAACGCCAATGCAGAAGGAGGAAATGCTGCTAAGCTCACCGGACCAGGAACGAATGAAGATGGACGCCGGACAGGGAGGAGAATAGCCAGAGGAAGAAGGACGCTGCAGCCGGAAGAAAGAAACTTCGAGGAGGTTGGAGAAAATCATGCAAAGAGGGAGCTGGCTGGGGAAATTTATAATAAAAAGAAAATGAGGCAAATTACAGTTTGACCCTAAAAATTTTCACCGACTTTAAATAGGTCCTTTTAGAAATTACAATTTGACCCCAACTAAATTCTAAAATTTTCAATTCGATCCTTCAGTTAGCATTTTCCTTTGTTTTTTTTTTTTTTTGAGGTATTATAACTTAGGTGTTAAATTGTTCACGAACAAGTAATCGATAAATTAGTGAAACATTAATGATATTGTTATATGTTTCATATATATATATATATATATGCATATATAATGTTGTTGATTATGTATATTTGTTTTATGACATATCGATAGAGATATTTAGATCATGTCTCATTATTATGTTGAGATTTATTCTGATTTTCAGCATTTTAGGTTGATACATGGACCATTTTATAAAGATATACATATGATCATATTTTGATGTGTACGACTGGTTTCTCACACATTTCATATTATGTTATAATCATTGGAATATAAGTCTTTAAGATATTTATGATATTAGCATCTCTATCGAATATGATAATTTGCATTATTGGGTACTTATATTTGACCTATGATTGTAATAGTGTCATTGTTGTTATTGTTAATATTTATCTTTGTGGTCACATATTATAATCCAAATTCTTATTTATTAAACTATGTTATTCAAGTGGAAGATTGTTGAAATTTTCCTACGTGAATTATCATAGTTTTATTAAATTATATTTTATTGGATTAAATGAATGTCACAACTAATTATTATGAGTCAATTAATTACATAATTAAATTATTGAACCCATAATGACACCTAAGTTATTGGTGGATTCTAGTGGTGTGAGCCTTATCATTGGTGATAATAGGTTAATTAGCCTGATAGGCTTACAGTAAGATAGGTCTTTACTTATACCCTAATAAAGTTATAGTTATCCCATCAAAAGTATAAATATATTTTTCTTCTTCTTTTTCTTTGCTAAGATTATAAAGAATAAATCTATTAAAAAATAATTTGTCATCATAAATTTTCATATAATATCAAGTATGATTTTATTATTATTAATTAAATTTATATATAAATTTAATATATTATAATATAATTCAATAAATCTATTAATTTAATTATTCTTATGCTAATAAAGTTACAGTTATTCCGTTGAAAATACAAATATAATTTTCTTCTTCTTTTTTTTCTACTAAAATTATAAAAAATAAATCTATTTAAGAATAATTTGTCATCATAAATTCTCATATAATATTAAATATAATATTATTATTATTAATTAAATTTATACAAAAATTTAATATATTCTAATATAATTCAAATAGATCTATTAATTTAATTATTCTTATATTATTATAATTTATCCATTTTATTTTCAACAAAGGAATCGACAGTTTTTTATGTCTTGTTCTCCAAAACATCACTATTCCTGCAGTTAAAGAATTAATATGCTGCTATTTAATTCCTTCTTTGAACAATAATACTACCAGATTGGACGGCAAACAACTGTAATGAAGGCCAGCAAATTTGCCATTACATTAACATTTAACAGAATTGACGGTGGCAGTAATGGTCATTTCAACATCAGGTTGGTTCATATGACAGAGCAGCTACTATAATCAATGCTTCGGCTTTCTGGTGTACTCGTGCCATACCGTATTAATTTTTGTCAAAGAAACATATCAGTAGACAATTCTACTCTGTGTTTACATTAAAATATTTGAAGCTTTAATAATTTCTTATGGTTAAAAATATGCAAAATCATATTATTCTACAACAACCCCAGATATATGAGCACCTATCACATTTACTGGAGATTTATAATAAATTTTAATTTTTTATTTGTGAAAATATGTAAAGTTAAAATATAAAAATATATATTATTTTTAAAATGCCGATATTAGGTATCATATTTTCTGTGTAGATGTAAGTTGTGGACGTTGAATTCCAAATTTATAAGGATTGAAATCGACAATGGGAAAGTGGGATAGGCCCTTGCTGGCTGATAGCTATATATATATATATATATATATATAAACAATGATATCCTGAAAATAAAATAAAGAGAGATTTGAATACCCTTTGTTAATAAATAAAGTGTTTTATTTTGTTAGGAAGGATATAAATTCCAAGAGAGAACTTCATTTTGAAAGGGTCTATGTGTCTCCTCTTCATAATTTTGGTGCCTATCTTTCCCCATATGAAATAATCTTCATGCTGTATGTTAATTTTTCTTTTTAATAAAAAATGTAGTAATTGCTACCTACTTTCGGGACCGCCCGCGGTGCCAGGCACGAAACGGAGGTAAATATGAAAACTTATAGCCATTATTCCCAAACGGCTTGGCCAAAAGCAAAGCAAACACATTTTCGAGGTGATCCCATTTCACATTTACTCTTGCCATTACACTGCCCAGTACTACTGCACGTTATTGCATATGCAATTTTTTTTTATTAGGAATGAATACAACATATATATATATATATATTTATGCGATGCACCAGCCAACCGAGTAAGTTTTATTAATTAGTCACAACCGCCTCCATGATAGCAATTAATGTTCCCCCGCGACGCTAACAGTTCTATAAGACTCATCGGAAGCTCTATACTCATCTCACCGTCAAACACACACAAATTTTCTTTGACCTTTGCAATTGTTCTTCTTCTTCTTCAACAATGGCAGCCGAAGTTGGGAAGCAAGAAGAACTTCTGAATCTGAAAATCACCAGCAAAAGCTATGTGAAGCCAGCCAAGAAAATAGGGAAGAAAGAGTGTCAGCTTGTGACATTTGATCTTCCTTACCTTGCTTTCTACTACAACCAGAAGCTGCTGTTTTATAGGGGTGATGATTTTGAAGGGACGGTGAAGAAGTTGAAAGATGGGCTTGGTGTGGTCTTAGAGGAATTTTATCAACTAGCTGGTAGGCTTGGGAAGGATGAAGAGGGCGTGTTTAGAGTGGAATATGATGATGACACTGTTGGTGTTGAGGTGACAGAGGCAGTGGCTGATGAGATTGGCGTTGATGATCTGACTGTGGCTGAGAGCACCAGCTCTTTGAAGCAGTTGATACCTAACAGTGGGATCTTGAATTTGGAAGGCATGCACAGGCCCTTGTTGGCTATTCAGGTAATTTTATCTGCTTTGTTTTAATTTATTCATGCATTTAGCTTTTTGATTTTCTTTCGCCTGTCTTCTTAGCTTCTCACCTCGATATACCGATGAGAACGCAGAAATAAAATCTCACCGAGAAATTTCTTTTAAAAAATAAGATCTTTCCTTCTTAAAATTACCTATTTGTTTGATAATAATATAATAATACTAATTACATTTCTTGTATACATAATATATTTGTTATATATTTAAATCAGTTTTTAAGGAGTATAATATATAATAATTGATAAATAAATATTAACACTCCTCCAATAATTTTAAGTTTCTCTGTATGGCTTTGTCCTGTGTTTTCGTTGGTTCTTCTCTATACAGGAAGAAGACAACATAACCCTGACAAGGGAGATGACATAATTTTAACAGTCTTTTCCGTCCTTTTACGTGTTGGTATCGAAGAATATTCAAAACTATCCCATTATAATGATTTAGCTACTAAAACCAGGGCGAAGTTGGTTCGATGCCTTTTATATTAAAATTATATATATTTTATAAAATTTTGATAAAAATCTGAACTCTATGATTGACTGAGAAATGGATCTAATCCAATGCAAACCATTTTGTTGGCTCTTTTATGTTTGTATGTAGGAAGTTTCTATCTACAGGGGAAATTTGAAGTTATTAATAATGAATAACTTGTAAATTTGAATCACATGTATGCTTTTTGCAAAAGAAAATGGGTAATATCACATCACCGATGAAAGTATCTGTCACATTTCATCCCAGTTAAATTAATATTCCACGATCACACAAGCTTCAGAATGCAATTAGTAGCGGCATTGCCCTGAGCCTGTCCCTCTCCATGTTAGCTTAATATCAAGCTCCAATAAAAGAAATTTTTTTAAGTTAAATTTGTAATGGAAAAATCTATTTTATATCTTTTAAGTTTTATTGAAAAATAAATTATCCTCTTAAATTTTAAAATCTTATAAATTATATA
>JANHAO010004146.1:0-25014 GCA_026873985.1 Saraca asoca
AGGATATTGATCAAGAAATCATCATGGATTCAGGTAAGGTCTTTATCCTTTCATCAAATATAATAGTGAGAATTATGATATCCTAGATTCACTTATAATTTTGTGTAGTTTTCTGCATGATTGAATTTTAAGAAAACTACAATTTATGGTTTAATTCTTACATGATCTTCCATCTCTGATGTGCATCGATCTGTTTGTGCTTTGTACTGATGATATGTTCATGACCTTCACTGGTTGGATTGTGCCTTCTATGCTATTATTTTAAGGAAACTAGAGTATTTAAAACAGTGGAATATATATATATATATATATAGAGAGAGAGAGAGAGAGAGAGAGAGAGAGAGAGAGAGAGAGAGAGATTAGGAGAAAATTGTACTTCAAAAAACTCTGGAACAATATATTATCAGATTAAATCTGGGGTAAAGATTGTTAGATACATCATATTTTTTTTCCCATAAATTGACACCAAATATAAGATCATCATTAATAATCAACCCCATCCCCCTTTTTTCCTCTCTCGTAATTCATTTTCCTTGCACATAATTACTGACAAGTGCTCAAAATTGCATGCATGAGAGGAATACAATAATAATAAATAAAATAAGAATATTATATGAAAAGAAGCCGTTGAGAAAAGGTTGGCATCCTAAGTGAATTGGGGAGAGCACGAGGCCTGGCAAGTGGATGCTTTGTAATTTTAAATTAGTTTATCGCTCTGCTGAATTTTGATAGTCTTACATAAGAAAATATGTCGTCTCTGTCTTTTTTAATTATATATGTTATGGAATCTTAGTCATAAGCTTGAAACTTACGTCCTCAAAACCAGCTTTTCCTTTTCCCCACTTACTGATTATGAGATACACTTTGCTCCCTTTTCATCCATTATTTCATTTCCATAACCTTTTTTAATTTGTTTCCTTTTTTTTTTTGTCATAAGATGATATAATTAAATTTTAAATTCTACACCTTAATCAACCATGCAAACTCAATGCATCTAGAATGTACATCCAAAGAAAGCTCAAAGAATTCATATGAGGATTCAATAATCTGATCTCACAATTTGTTATTCATTATATATTTTATGAAAGGTTATTTAGATCGATCTCATCCACCTATTTTAAATTTAACTAATTAAATGTGCACGTGAGTCCACAAATTTAGATTTGAGAAGAAAAAAAAAAGGAAAATAAATAAGATAAAAAACTGAGATGACCCTCATTTTCTCAAGTCAAGTTAGGTCTAAGGTCACGCCAAGTTCTAATGTAATCATCATAAGATATGCAATAATTTCCGGAGTTTCAAACCCAGAATTACAGAATTTGATGTTGATAGCTGTCGGTTAGGTATGAGTCAACACATATAGTGATAAGTTGTGCACATAATGGAGTTTTAAGGCTTTGAAAAGGTGGTTGTTATGAATTCCTGTGTAGGATGCAACTAAACCAACCCCTATCTACCAGCCATTTTCCTTATTATGTGGATCCAACTAAAGAAACAAGCATTAAGACTAAAGTGAGGGGAACAATCAGATAATCTAAAACTAATGCCAAAAGGTTAACTTAATTCTACATGCAATTATCTCACATCTACACATCTCTAATAACATTAACTATCACCTCATTCATATACCAATGAATATAAGAAAGAGAAAGTAAAAAAGATAATGTTATTAGTGATACATATAAAAATAATAATTTTATATTTATATTTGTTATTCAGAATATTTTATTTTTATAATTGAATCATTGGGTTTATATTTTTAATACAATTATTGTTGAAAATGGAAGACCCATTATGGTGGAGGGTAGTGCCTACACTGGTGAGACATGGCAAATGGAAGAGAGTGAGGCTTTGCTTGGCATTGTTTCATGCATTTTGGGTAAATGGGTCCCCAAGTGGTGAGGTGGGGTCCAGTTAGTGTTTGTCTAATGGGTCTGGAGGCACCGCACGCCCTTTCACGTCCCACCGCTGTCCCTTTACTTTACCACACCGGCCATCCCTTAGGAGCACAGCACCTTCTATAAGAACCCCCTTCTCCTCTCTCACCAGAATCCTAAAAGAGCAAGTGAAGGAGAGATGAAGATGAATGGTGCCACCATTGGGGGCTCAAAGAGAAGGCTATCAAACAGAGGACTTGGTGGCGTCCTCAGAGAGCAAAGAGGAAGGCTATATATAATAAGGAGGTGTGTGGTAATGCTTCTCTGTTGGCATGACTAGTGCTATTCCAAGCTACCTTCCATGGCAGAGGGCCTTTCTATTTTATTTTGTTTTTTGTTTCTGAAATGCATGGAGGACTGTAAATAGCAATGGCGGAATATGATGGGAGAGTATTAACCATTTTTGTATGGGTTGCTGGCCTTTATGGCTTAGCTTTGTGTACATCGGATAGCTTGAATCAAAATTATAATTATCATTAATGATATAACTATAAATCCTTTTTTTTTTCATCATTATGGCTGAAAATTTGTGAAGATTGAGCAAAAGAGAATCTTCAATGGGGTATAAGAAGTAGAGAAAAGGATCTTATGGAGCGTTGCTGGGAACATTCAAGTAAGAAGAGACGATTCATCCATTTTGGATTCTTTAAGGAAAACGGAGAAGAAGATAATAAAATAAGATATATGTTTGTTTTGCTCGAAAAAGACATTTTTTAAGTACTAATATTATTTACTTATATTTTAAAAAATTATAATTACAAAAAATATTTTATTTGATTTAATTAATCCAATGATAGAAAATAACATACATTTGAATCCTATAACGTAGAGGGTGACAGTATCACTAAACATGAAACATTATTTATTTTCTTAATCATAGCATGCATAAATGTTATGAAGTCAAGATATTTTACGTTCTCTTTTCATTTTCATTTTCCTCCTTACAAATGCCCTCAAGAATTACATTTAGTACTTTTTTTTTTTTAATAATAGCAGACAGATCATAGATGATTTAGAAAATAATAAGAAAATATAAATATTTCTACCAAATAGAGTAAAAATTACTAAGTATATATAAAAGTGATAGTTGAATTTGAGACCTAGAACCTTTTAGTTAAAAATGTTAAGGATAATAATAATAATAATAATAATAATAATAATAATAATAATAATAATTAGATGAGAACGTTTTCGTTTTTGTGGCATGATTTTTAAATATTTACCTTAACGATGCCAATGGTGGGATTTAATCTTTGATGTCCACGTAAACAATGTTTTAATTTTTTATTATGAAATAGATTAGAAGGAAAAGAGAAATTACGTCAAAGTGTTATATGGGGAAATTCAGTTAGTGGGAAGTACCATCAATAATAACATCATGATAACTCCATTACTCATTTGAAGTGAACCTTTTCCCCTCTTCTAAAATATATATATATATATATTTATAATAAAAATTGACTAATTTATTAGATTTATACGTTTAAAATCTCACAATTGAATCCAAAATATAAAAAAAGACAAATCTTAAAAAAAATCAGAGATCACTTGAATAAAAAATTCTTAAACACTTGTGCACTTTAAATTTTACATCTATTTCACATTTTTTATAACAAAAACTGTAAATCAATTAATACACATAATATTCTAATTTTGAATCAAAATACTAAAAAAATCTTAAAATAATGATATTTTACATTTTTTAAAAAATTAAATAAGATGCTAATAACGTTATATAAACATGTAATTACGTTTGTAAAAATAGCAGTGCTGCCTCCAATGGCAGTCCTAACTTTTATTGACCAACAATAATAATAGAGTACTGCTCTACACTGATAATAGACTATTAAAGTCATGTTACACAATAGTTTTTTGTCCCCTTGTCACTGTTTGTTTTCCTAAGTTGATTCAATTAATAAGATTATTATTTTTGATAATTTAAAATTATGCTGTTAACTATCATTAAAAATTAAATGTTGTAAATTTTTGAGTCATAAAATAAAATAGAATAATTATCTTGTTTTTTAAATTTTACAAATAGAAAATATTGCCACATAGGAGGGTTCCAACTTTAAATGATGCAATTTTCTAATATTGCGTTTGTTTGGTTATGGAAAATAAAAGGCCACAGGAGGAGGATGGTCGAAATTGCAGCCTTATAAAGCCCACGTGCGGCCCACTATACCAAACCCCACCTCTGTACCTTTGATTCTCTTTCAATCAAGCCAATGGGCCTAACTTTCATTGATTCATTTCTTAAAAACTTTACTATTCCCATTTATTGTTATCTAATTTTTTTTGACAAATTAAAAAATTATAACATTAAAATATTCGAGTTGTCAAAATTATCTCCTGATTTTCAATATTACAATAAAATTAAAAATATCTACTAACTGTAATAAAAAAGAGAATATCTTCAAATATTTTGGTCCACCTGCTTGTTTGTTTTACAAACCTAACCTCCTTCCCCCCTCACCTCATTATCTTCTTTACTTTCTTCCTTTTTAATTAACTTTACCAATCAAATACGTAGTGTTAGTGAGTGATATTTGTGAAAAAAAAAAACATTAAAATAATTATATCAAATAAAAAATGCCACTAAAATAATTATTTCAGATATTTTTAATGATACGAGACATTTCTATAAAATTTTATCCTAAATGTAGATCAAATCAAAATTCATAACAAATTGTTAAAACAATTTTAATATTTAAATGCTTAAATTAAGTAAGTTTAATTTTTTTATAATAATAACTTTTAGATAAAATAATTCATAACATATATGTAAAAATAATATGTCTGTATTTATCATGAATGTAAAGTTTGATATTTGTTTAAAAAACAAAAAAAAAAAAACACATGAAATGTGCAGCTCCCACTAGCCTTTTTAAAAGGGCAACCATTTGTCCAGCTGAACAGAAGACCTCGGCCAAATAGTCTATTTCATACATTATTAGAAGCCATCTCAGCCGGTGTAGGTGAAGATTCGAATACAAATACACTAAACTTTTCCAAAATATTATGTTAAAAAAAATATAGTATCAACAATTTAGATATAAAAATGATAAAATAAAATGCTAGCCATGAAGATACGAAAATTGCAAGTTCATGAACTGCTCAATAAGGCCAAGGAAATTGGTCTAAGCCAGCTAGCACCACCATATGACCTGTAACACTTTGATGTTCTTGAATCTCTCACTTTGGACAACAGTAAACTTGGTTTATGCAAGAATATCACCTATGTTTTGGCAAGGAAGATCCACATCCAAGACTGAATGAGAATGAACCTTAAAGATTCAAATATACCATAACTTCAATATATGCCACAATAACATACAATACAGCACATATGCTCAAACTGTAAGTTTGCTGCCTTCCATTACAAGCCGCCAATTAGTCAAACAAAGGAGGGGCAGTTCAGTTTGCTACTGAATTTACTAAGGCAGCACAACAAAATATAGTCACAAAACAATCTTATTCTTCCGTGTGATGACAAAGATTGAGAATGCTGAAACTGTGTTAGTCTACCACCTTGCTGCCACCCCAGGAAAGAAAGCTATCCTGTGAACCAAATTCCTGTGCAACCATAAAATGCATTACTTGTGACTCAAGAAAAGTCAGCACTTAAAAACATCAAATGAACATGTGTGAGGACCGAGAAATACCAGCTGACTTAGTCGGAAATCTGGAGGGGTATCAATGTCGATATTTGCAGGATCAAGAACAAGATTTTGGCATTCTTCTATGTCCTTCTTCAGATGCTCCGGTCCTAGATCAGCGTAAACAGAAAGACTAGGTTGGTGCTCTTTGTGTGCTTCATCCTTCAAATTTCCGTCCCTGTTGGGAGACTGACTTTGAAGAAATTCATCGCACAAGGACAGTGCTTCAACTAATTGTTGGGAATCCAAAATATTCTGAGACTCACTATCCCACCATTTTGGGTCTTCATCAGCATGATTTTCATTGTTATCTATCCCTTCATTAGTGTGAGTTTCTGCCTCAGATGGACCAATTTTAGCATGCTTTTCACAATCAGCTTGAATTCCATTTCCTACCCAATCCATCTGAGGATTCTTTGGTAGAAAAAAGTGCAAAGAACAAAGAGAACAAGAATAAAATAAATTATTCTACAAGTAATATTTCCATAATTTACTAAACTTTATCCGAACAACTAGCAAAAGTAGTATCACAAGACTTCTTAACCATTGTCAATTGAAATTTTCTCATAATATGACATAGTGAATTATAAAACATATCAGCATAACTAAGTGACACTCTGGGATTGGTGAACAAGATAGCTTAGATATGTAAGAAGTTGGCATGGACAGAAACACAGCAAATCAATGTCTGCTCCCAAAACATTAGACTATATGGTACGTTGAATTCAAACTAGCCTATTTCATCAACTGGACTAAACTGCAAGTTGGTGCTACAGTTATGTGGAGGTTACAGATCATAACCAGAGGCACGCCATTCATATTAGATTAGATTCATAATCCATTTCAATTACAATATCCAGATTATCAAATGATATTTTAGAGATTAAATCTGATTAGATTTGTTGACAAAGGAACAAAGCATGACCCCATACATAACTGAAAGAACTTTTCAGAGTTTCCCAGTTGGAACTCTTGAGATTCTTAGTATGAAGTGTCCTGCTATTGATACTGTATATGAAACCAGGAGATAAAATCAATATGACAAAGAACACATTTGAGACTGGAATATATCAATTACATTCTAGCCAACCATCAGGTAACACTTCTTTTGAAGGACTATAGAAATTGAATACAGGAGAATAAGATTGGAAATGACACACATGCAAAGATTTATATGATATTTTGGATTAATAAGGGGTGTATGATCATCTAGTTAGAAAATATCATACATAACAGTCATTGTATCACAAAACAAATGATCAAAATTTTTGTGCTAAGGTGATGGTTCAATGTACAAAACTGTTGCTTAGACATTAATGATAACATAAAATCTATAATTATATTTTTACACACAAACACATCGTCTTCCGATAACAAAAGCAAAACATACCATGAGAGAATGATAACTGCAACTAGGATTTTAAATCAACTAAGTAGAGAATATGATTAATGGCTCCCACTTTACCTGAGGGTTGGCATAAGATTCTTGTTCTAGTCCTTGGTCAAGGTCTGAACATCTCCTTTCAGTACGAGGAGGGTCAGGAGTCACGGATTTGGGAGTGACAGGATCCACTTTCACACATACAGCTTCAGTGGTTTCAGGAATATCCCGGTCATCTTTATCACCTAATATGACTAGCTGCTGCTGGTAAAATACTTTAGAAATAACATACTCTCCATCCTTTTCATCCTCACCTGTTCCTAGGTGATATTGATGCATAACCCAATTAGTTTTCTCAGCTTTTTCTCCTCTAACAATGCTTGTATAAAGAACCATAATCTTTTTACAGCCTCTTTGAACCCCATTAAGCATGACTGGTTTAGTCCTTCCAGTCTTGTGCCAGCGGACGTCACCAAAATCCTCACCATGTATTTTTCGACGCTTTCGAGTACCAGTATTGTATGCGTTGATCGCTCTATGGAAGAAGTGGGAAGCACTTCCATCTTGCTTAACACCTGAAGTTTTATAATATTGCTAACTTAATTGATTGAAAAACAATCAAGCATTCCCTCTTTCCTTGCCAGCATAAATAATCAAGAATTCAAATCTGAACAAAACTCATGCTACCAACCTGGTAAATTTTGAGGATGAGTATAACAAATTCCATCATCCACTTCAAGAGTAAAGATAAATTCATCAATGAAAGGATGGGATTCTAAATTTCCTTCTCCAACTTTTGCAAGCAAGTGCCATATGATCTCTTGATCAGATGGATCGAATTTCACTCCCCTTGGTAATCCAGGCCACTCTTGTGTTACCTAATAACAATAAGTTTCAAACGTCAGAAAATCTATAATCTATAATTGCAATACGTGGGACTAGGAATATAGGTTCTTACTTTGTTCCTGTTACGAAGGTTTGCATATCCTCCTTATCCCTGTATCCATTCTTCTCTTCTAACATAATGTTTTCTTTTTTCGAATTTCTCATAAAAGTAATTGTATGTTCAAGTAGATGCTATCCAATATGCGGCAGAAAATAGCAGAAACAATGCGATTTTTTTTTTTGAAAAAAGGTGGATGATAAGTGTTTCTCCTCTTATTGATTGCTATGCAATAAACATTTAGGCCAAAAATTTACAGTAGGTCTTAAACTAAGGCCTAAGGGCAAGATGACTTTTTCGCTTGCTTACTATCTGAAAAGAATACTATACTATCCTTCTCTCCCCTAAACAATCACATTATAGTCATACCACTAGCAGACGTTAATGAAGTACCATAACATCCAGCAAGTAAGACTTCCATTCCATAACTACGATGAAAAATATTTATACCACCAGCAGACCTTAATGAAGCACCATAACATCCAGCAAGACTTCCATTACATAACTATGACGAAAAAAGTGGATGATAAGTGTTTCTCATCTTGTTGATCACTATGCAATAAACATTTAGGCCAACAATTTACAGTAGGCCTTAAACTAAAGACAAGATGACTTTCACGTTTGCTTACTATCAGAAAAGAATATATACTATCCTTCTCTCCCACAAACAATCACGTTATAGTTATACCACTAGCAGACCATAATGAAGCACCAAAACATCCAGCAAGACTTCCATTCCATAACTATGATGAAAAATACCTATTTACACAATTACACTTAAAGTAAACATTTGAAACACTAGCAGGCAAAGGGTGAACAAATGCTACAACTTGAAAGGTGCCAGAGACAAATAATCTCAAGATGTAGACAACTTTTATAATTATAACTGTCCTTGTGAAATCAAATTAGGAAAATCAAAAGCTTTTAAGGAAAAAGTTTGAACATACATCACTGTTATCAATAGTATGATGACAACTTGGACAAGTTTTGGTCGGATTGCTTTTCCATACAACTTTTTCAGGATCACGTCCTCCAGAAGCGCTTTTTATTTTGGTTGCAATTCTACTTTTGTCCACCAACCATGATGGTCTGCATTGATGAGAAGGATTACAAAATGTAGGGGTTTATAAGGCCACAACCATGTATAGTCATGACAACATAAATTATCACATTCAAGTCAACTAATCAGAAACAGATCAAAAGATGAAAACTGTATGTTAGTACAAGAGCAAACTGAATACCAATATTAGGAAATTTTAAATTGAAAAAAAAAAAAAATCCCCATCCAAGAAAATTCCCAGTGCCCTAAAATCTATGAAGATGGCGTACAGACCCCAGAACACAAAGGTGAGCAACACATTATAAGAACAATATCGGACTAAAAAGTACCTTACTAGGTTGAAACTTCAATTGTGCATATACTACGTAGACTCAAGAATTTAATGAAATATCAAAGCTATCAGACTCTATGCATGGACTGCCACTTCCTTTAAACTCGACTGCAAAATACAAATAGAAACCTAATGTAAACACAACAGTGTACAAAATCATCCTGCTTTACGACCCATCTTGTTATTTTAAAGTCCATATTGATTATGAAGGCCAAACCAAAGAAACACTGTGGCCAACAAAGTGATCTAATTGTTAGAATCTAACACAAACAAACTACGTTTATTGTGCATCCCTGCAACCATCATCGCATTAAAAATATCATAAAAAAAGCAAAACTTTTATCTGCCCAGATGACCTTCCATTTAACTTTCAATCAAACAACGAAGGACATCCCAAAGATAAAGACAAATTAGAAATCCAGCCATGATTTTTCATATAAAAGTGGCTAAACCATCTACAAAATAGACAACAGTCAAAAAGAGGCACTCCTACAAAGAAGCAGAACAGTAACCAAAACAGTCCCAGAGATGAAACAAACTTAAAGATGAGTTTTTTATTCATAACATAGTGATAGAAACAAAGCAATAGAGAGAAAAGGCACAAACCCAGCCATCGAAGAGCAACGACGATGAAAGTCAGAGATTCAAAATCATTAATTCTTTGGTTCTATGCTTCCGATATTGTCTTCTCTCTCACTGGATAATTTCCAATGATGCAGATAAGAAGTAGTCGGATTTTTTTTTCAATTATTTTTTATGTTTAAATGATGGAAATGCAACGTCTATCAAATTTCCTTTTTGATTTTTCAAAATTTTTTGGTATTTTTATGCGGTTTTATAAAAATTGAAAGTGGGTCAGTGACACTGTTTTGTGTACGAGGACTTAAAACATTTCCCCTTTGAATTTAGAAACTTATTAAATTAAATTAAATTGGAGCGCCAGGGTAACATGGCGGCAACGGCATTGTGAGTATGTGCCGTGGCCTTTGACTCAGACTTTAAAGATCAACCAGCAAGTAAAGTTTGTCATTGTATAATAAAAATTATATAAAATTTATATATATGTTATTTTATTTTACAGGGTTGATAAGGATTTTAGTTATTATAATTTTGATGAATTATAATTTAATCCTCATAATTTTATTTTATATAATTATATTTTAAATTTTAGAATCATTTATAACTAATTCTTTATTAATAACTAATATCAAATAAAATTAATAGAAATCTATGTTTATTAAATTATATACTAACATTTTATTGTTATTGACTTGCATGTTATGTTTACCTCGTCAAAATCTCTTTATTAACTATTAGTTACTATATTAAAAAATTATCTTAATTATTTTCTCTAAAAGAAGAAAAAAGAATCTATATATTAACAAAGATTAAAAATATTGAATTTTTTTCCCTCTGAAATCATTGGTGGAGAATGGCAAAAGAGGTGAAGAAATTTTTTTTAACTAGATTCCTAGTTAATTTCTGTTACTTGAAGTTAGTATAAATTGATGGTGAAACTTAATTATAAATTATTTTAAATTTTAAGATGAATTGCACAAAATAAAATTATAAAGATTAAGTTACAAATTTAGTGAAATTATAAAGAATAAAATTTCTATTAACCCTATATTAAAAAAAAGGAATAAATTTGAAAAAATATATATTAGTTTATATGCATTTTTTACAACGATTCGTAAAAAAAAACTAACCAAATCAAGTGATGGTGATTCGTCAATTGACCGGTTATCCATATTCTGAGTGACCTAAAATCGGATAAGATAAACAACCAAGATAAAGCACCCAAACTATCGGCCATGAGTACTTCTCTTGGACAACCAACCACGGATATTCCTCTTCAATAACCAGTCACGAGTATTCCTATTCGATGATTGATTTTAGTCGTTCATATCCACCTGATCATATCCCATTGGAACTTGACTATGTTGCACAAACATCGATACGTGGACACGGAAAAATGTAGACACGGACACGGGGATACGACGTTTTCAAAAAATATAAGACACCGACACGTGGAGGATATGTGTAAATAATAAAAATATAGGGATATATTTACAAATATTAAAAATATTATGCTTATTTGCAAATATATGTTGTAATTATTATTTTTTCATATGAAAATAAGTACTCATAATATTAAATAACAGGGTATAACAAATAATAAGCTGGAAATCGAGCTTGACACGCGTGTTGAAATAAGGAATGTATGTTCGAACTTTTTGAAATTACGGATACGACCCCAGAATCCCGGAATCAAGCTTGACACGTGTGTCAAAATAGGGAACAGATATCCAAACTTTTTGAAATTACAGACACAGCCCTGACACGTTTTATGTCAGTGTCGATGAGTGTCAATGTCGAAAATGACATTGACATGCGGACACGACTGCTATATGAAGTGTCGGTGCATCATAGGAACTTGATGACACAATTTGCACACTAAGGCAAATCTCACTAGTGGGGCCTATAATCATGCCAAAGAAGGGTTTACCTCCCACTATAAAAAAAGATGGTCCTAATGTCTCAAGGTATAAAAAAGATGGTCCCAATGTCTCAAGGTAAACAAAAACAAAGCATATATTGTTATTGTTGAGAAATTACTCTAGAGCCCATTTGTGCAAGAGCATCATTAGGCACTGTCTGTAGCCTTCGCGCCACCAACATTAAGGCAATTGGTGACATTTTCCACTTTGTCAGTATGCCTTAGAAAGGAATAGCCATCAATTTCAATGATGGAGGGCAAAGCTCTTTGCCCTTGGTTCCTCGAAGTCATCCGATTGCTTTAGAGGGTGAGCATTCTTAGCAGCTTCAGAAGTAGGCTTGTTGCATAGAAGCAAAACTAGAGCGAGATGCCTTTGTGGAATGAATTTGTCACTTATAATTAGAGCTAGAGCAATTGCTCTCTGTCGTTAACCACCACCCTATTCTTCTCTTCCCTTACTTACTTTAGTAACCACAAAAAACCCCCCATTTCACCCTAGTTTATTATTCCCACACCTAAACACAACCATACCAAACTCTCCAAATCATTTCCTAAACTTCCTCCCAAGCACATATCCATAGTCCGCATCAATAACATTACACTAGATCGACCACCACCATTTTTTCTGGATTAGCACCTTCGATTATTGGTCAAGGTGGCCCTCTTCATTCACTAACCACCATCCTATATACAACACTCAACCATCCACAATTTGACCATTATATCATGAATCATATAACCCGTTAAACCCCAAATTTTCTTGTACCATTAAGACATCGGCTCTAGCCATCCTAGAAGACTCCCACTTATTCGCAAGTCATATTATGAATATGCCATTACCACCCAGTTTCAAACTTTTAACACATCTTGAAGCCTTTGACAGCACTGTAGATCTGTAGAAGCATTTGGAGGCATTTTGGGCTTTTATGTTCTATCAGGCACTCCAGATGTCATCATGTATTGAGCATTTTTTATCATCTTAAAGAAGGTGTGATTGAGATGGTTCAATATCCTCTCGAGACAGTCTATATCTTAGTTTAAGCACTTGATAGAGATGTTCACTACATATTTTGCGACAAGTCGAGTGTCAAAGAAGATTTTAGCTACACTATTGAATTTTTACATGGGAAGCGTGAGATGCTTAGCAAGTATTTGGCTAGATTCAATAGTTTGTCATTGGAAATTAAAGACCTAAATGAAGGGGTCACAATTCATCAATTGATTTCGAGATTATGATTGGGTCACTTCTTGTCACTCGCCAAATGACCGGAATTAACTTTAGTAGAATTATTGGCTTAACCTGAAAAATACATCAATGTTAAGGAGATGGAAGCAACCAGAAGAGTGGGAAAAAGGCCTTTGGGGCAAGAAAGTTAACTGTTAGTGGATTATAGGGACATGGAGTGATCTCCAACGAGCCACCGGTTTGATAATTATGAGCCATTGTGTTCGTCAATTAGTATGATAGCAAATGACATTTGGACAATAAAGCTAATAAAGTTTCCACCACAGAAGAAGCATGGATTCCCCTAGCTGATAGGAGTAAATATTACAAGTTCCATAGGGACTATGGTCATAAGATCGAAAACTATGTTACATTAAATGATAATATTAAACAACTAATTGGGATGGTTCATTTGTCAAAGTATAAGAAGTTTTAAGCATAAGAAACTCAATCAATTAAGAGAAAGTGATATCATTGAATCATGCTGATCAAACCCTTTATGACTGGTACTAGAGAGAATTACTAGGGAATTCACCAAAGGAAGATTCTCCACAAATGCCAAAAACATCATTTGAGACAAATTATAAATGTAGAGGTAGAAAAATAAGTGCAAAATGTACAAGACCATATCCTTTACAAAACAGGATTTTGTTGGTATTGATAAGGACCAATGCAATCCAATCGCCATCTTAGCACTTACTCACAACTTCCTAGTAAAAAGGATACCAGTTATCCAAGGAGTTTCATTGGCATACTTTACTCACACATGGCAAAAGCATTAGGCATACCAGATAGCATGTATAAGCTTGGCCATGGTGTATTAATCAGTTTTTCAAAGAAGCAAGTCATAATACAAGGAACAATCACTTTGTGAATTATGGTCGACTTATCCCCCTGGATTTAAAATATGGATGTGGATTTTTTGATTATTGTAGCTCACAATAATGCTTATAATGCCATTCTTGGTAGGACATCTTTAAATAGGTTAGGGCCCGTAGTGTCTATGTCGCACTTGTTGATGAAATTCCCAACCCTTACAGGAGCGGGGTAGGTTAGAGCAAAATAAAAAACAACCCAAAAAATGCTATATAATTAGCATAGAAGTGGAGTAGGACAAAGGGAGTACTAATAGAACAAAATCGGTGGTCATGAATCACCCAGAGAAAGAAGAATGTCAATCAATAGATATAGCCACTTTAGACATTCAAACTCCTAGCCATGACTTACCAAAGTCGATGGTAGAGCTAGACAAGATAAAGCTCTTCGGTAACAACGATGATCATATAGTCAAAATAAGGGGCAAATTTATCACCAAATGACTGTAAAAAGCTTGTCAACTTGCTCAGAAAGCATGTCGAGGTGTTCACCTAGAAACTAATCAACACACCAAGGATAGACCTAGTAATTGCATGTCACAGACTAGTTATAGACCCAAATTCAAAGCCAATGCAACAGAAAAAAAGAACTTTAATGCTGAAAGGTAGAGGTAACTAAGGATGAATTGAATAAGTTGTTATACATTAGCTTCTTTCGAGAAGTAACTTATGCAATATGGCTACCCAATGGAGTCTTAGTAAAAGAAATAGAACAGTGGATGGTGCATGTTTGTTGATTTTATAGATTTAAACAAGGCATGCTTGGAAGATTCATACCTTTTGCCTAACATCGACCAATTAATGGATAGTGCATTAGGCTTCGAGATGATAAGTTTTGAAAATGTGTTTTCAAGGTATAACTAGTTAAAAATACATTCGAACAATGAAGAGACAATGACTTTTGTGACTGATTATGATGTTTATTATTACAAGGTCATGCCGCTTAGGCTAAAAAATGTTGGTGCAACCTATGAGCGCATGATGAACAAAGTATTTGTCAGGAAAATTGGTTGAAACCTTGAAATCTATATAGACAATATGCTAATAAAATCAACAAACATGTAAGAGTATTAGGATGATCTTAAGGAGACGTTCAAAGTTTTGAAAAGGAATCAAATGAGATTGAACATGCTAAAATGTGCTTTTAGGATATGGATTGGAAAATTTTTAGGTTTCATGCTAATAAAAAAAGAAATAGAGGCAAATCTAGAAAAATGCGAAGCCATCACCAACATGATGAGCTTGACAAACATTTAAAGGTGTCGGCGCTAAATGGACGTTTAGTGGCTCTAACACGTTTCATGTCCAGGTTAGGGGATAAATACTTTCTTTTTATAAATTGCTTGAAAAATACCAATTTTGTATAGAATGATAAATGTGAAAGAACTTTTGATGAGCTCAAGAAGTATCTGGCAAGTCCACCAATTTTATCAAAGCCTAAATGGGCAAACCTTTGTATTTATACCTGGCCATTTTGGAGGAAGCAACAAATGTAGTAGTGATAAGAGAAGAAAGTAACGAATAGAGGCATATGTACTTTGTCAACAAAATCTGCATTGAGCAAAGCTTTGGTATCAAAAGATTGAGAAGTCAACATTCGTGCTATTATTTGCCTCAAAGAGTTTGAGACCGCATTTCCATGCCTATCGGATAATAGTTCGAATAAACCTAGCAATCAGGCAAATTTTACAGAAGCCAGACCTAGTCGATCGATTAACTGCTTGGTCAATAGAACTCTCAAAACATGTGATTATGGTTGAACCCAAAAAGGCAATAAAGGTACAGGTCCTAGCAGATGTTATAGTTGAAATGACTTAAGTCGAAGAATTAGGTGAGCAAATGAAGTGGAGGTTGTATGTAAATGTGTCCTTGGATAAAAAGGGCAATGGGGCAGGAGTTATCTTGAAAAGCCCAAATAAGGTCTTGTTAAAGTATTCATTAAAATTCAATTTTATGCCACAAACAACCAAACAAAATATGAAACCTTGATTACTAGCCTCAAGTTAGCTCGAAAGGTAGGTGCTTAATAGATTTTTGTGATAAGCAACTCGCAGATAGTCACAAGTCAGGTTAATAGAGCTTACAAAACTAGGGAGCCAATGATATCTAGGTATACAGAGAAAGCTAAGAAATTACTGAGTTTGAATTTAAACTAAGGAAAATCCCAAAAGAAGAAAATAACTAGACAGATACTTTGGCAAAGTTAGCCAATGCAAAAGTAATAGTTAACAACAGAATGATAATTTAAGAAACGATACAAACACTGAGTATCAAAGGAAAAGAAGTTATGAACATAGCACAAGAGCACACCTCGATAAAGTGGATAGTTATATAGAGATGATGCCATGTAATATGATGTAATAAATTCAATTAATTGGTTATATTTATTTTTCCAATTTCTCACATAAACTACATGATATGACTTTATACGGTCTTCCTCTATTATATATAAAATATCGTATAACACTGCTTAGGATGAATGATAAGACTTGATAAGCAAAATTTATAATAAAAATAAGCAAAAATATTTCCCCTCCATTAATTCCTTCACTACACATTATCATCCACTAATACCATTGGTACCACTACCACTGTCATCACCACCACCTGCTATTGACTGCTACTAATGCAATGACAACCACCAATATGGTGATAGTCTACAACCACAACATGGGGGCCACCATTACCATTGGCATTACTATGGCAAAAGTGGCAGCGTCAATCGTGAGCTCTCGCAATCCTATCATTAACAATTATTTCTATAACCTCAATGACAAATCATTATTATCACCATCACCTAATATGCCAAAAATCATTACCACCGCCACCACTTCCCCTCTATTACTATCACCATCTACCATTATCATTCATTGATAACACATTTCTCTCCACTGCCATATAAAGATAATTTTGTTTAAATTAAGATTTTAATATTATATATATTACCTTCCATTGTAAAATAAAAAATATATAACATAAAATTGTATATGTTATACAATGATGCATCAAATATTGTATAGTATAAAAGTTTATATTATGCATATCCTATACTATATTATTTCATGACTTTTATACTATCTGCACTTATCCTTTACAGTATACCAAATGAGGCATAACTGTAAAAGATTTTATATATAAAACGGTAAATTTGGCATTTACATGACAAAGTGTTATCTTTCTTCCCATTTTTTTGTCAATCACAAAAAAAAAAAGTTTTTTCTTTACGTCTTTCATTTACTCTTATTTCCCAACCATCAAAACAAGAACTACAAGAATACTTTTTCAACTATTTTCTTTACATTATCATCATTATTATTGCCTATACGTAATTTCTTTTATGTCCTATACACAAGTTTCCACCAAATTTTGATTTAAATAGTGACATTTATCTAAATCTTTGTATACACCCAATTTTGTCTGTGTTTAACTTATTTCATAGGCAACAGTATTAAACTTTCAAGAGAAAAATTGATCATATTTTTCTCTTTTTTATTATTATTTTAGTAAGAATAAAAATTACAAAAATATCACTCATCTGACTATAAAAATAAAAAAAATATTAAATAAGTTTAGTGTTTTTTATACAAGGAAAATATATAAGATAAAAAAGAAACAAAACAAAATAAAATTTTAACTAAGATTGCTTAGCCTACATTTTACAAGCCTTCACTGTCACTTTCTAAAGTAAGTTTCCTTGTGCAATTCAATCTTTTCCAAAATAAGAGAGCGACCTCAAACCTAATTGTAATTGATGAACAATTTGTAAATCAGAGGAAACAAGTTGCAACCAAGAGAAATCAAGTAAAAACTAGATCACAAAAGTACAAAATTTTTTAAATAACTCGCAGATGAGAAAGAGGAATCAAGAAGAAAAACTTATTTCATTTTTCTCTCAAGGCAGGAAAAAAAAGAGATTAACAACAGAAGAACTCTTATCTTCAAATCTCTTAATTTAAATATACTAGTTTATTTCTTTTATCTTTCCTCATCCTTATATATGCACATAGCATTTTTTTTTGTTATTTTTATTTTTAGCTTCTTTTTTTAATATATGATTGTAGTTTAGAAAGAATAAAAATAGTTGAAATTAAAAATGAGCATATTGTTTAAGAATGATTTGCCAAAAAAAAAAGATGATAACTATAAAGAGAAAAACCAAACTGATGGAACAGAGAGATAAATTTGAGAAGAGAAGGTTGAAAAAAATCAATCAAACCTTTGATTTCAATCTCAGAGTAGAAAGTGCTGAGTACTGACCTTTGAAATGTAGCAATGCACTTCTCTTTGTCTTATATTTAAGCTTGATAATCTCTAACCTTTCAATTGTTAAGTTGTAAAAGACAAAAATGAGGAAGCAAATATTAAGTTGTGAGAAGAAAATGAAAAAGAAAGAAGAAGATAATGAATTGCAGAGGCTTTGGGCTCTGTTTGCTAAAGAGGTTAAGGGTGGCTTTGGTTATGTTATTTTACCTATGGTCTCTATCATCATTTCTGTCTTGTGCCTCATTTTTTTTATTTCAAATATGGGCTAGTGACAGTGGAATCTATCACTATTCCCCTATGTAGCGTTTACTTTTTACTTTCCTTCTCTTTTTTTTTTCTCAAAAGTAATTACACACCGTTTCACATTACTTACAAAGATCAAACCTAAAACAAAATACTAATCTTCAATTTAATTTAATAATATACATAAAACACATACAATTTTTTCTAGATCAAGTAAATGGATCAACAATTTTGAAAAAATTCAATGGCTCACATATATGTTTTGTGATCATTGCTTGCTATCGAAATTCAATAGCTCACATACAATTTTTTTTTAATAATGTTAAAGGTCACGACAGAAACCAGTAGGTCTCTGCCCCTTAACCCCTTAAAGTTCTTTTTATTTTTTATTTTTTTCCCTTTCAAATATGATCTTTTATTATTATTTTTAATTTATTTTTATTTCTTATTTTCACATGTATCCTATTTATAGATATATTTTGTTAAATTTTATTTTTTTTAAATTATTGATGTATTGATTATGTTTAAATATTTCTATATTTAAATTATATATTTGTCTTATGATTTATTTTACTGTAACAAATAGATTAAATCGGTGTATCATGAATTGTCACTTATGTTTTTAAGTATAATATCTTACAATGAAATTAATTAAAAACAAACTGAAAAGTTTAATCCTCTTTAGTATTCCTAAGTAAAGGATATTTTAGAAGTTAAATCAAGTAAGTTGATGAAACTTAAAAAAAAAAAATCCCCATTATTATTACACATAAAGTCATAAGGCATATTTTAGTTTTTATTTATATTTTGTGTTACATTATGTCACTTTATTGCATCTCCATGTAGATCCTTTCAACTTAAAAATAATAAACCTTTGCCCATAATAGATAAAAATTAGGAAGTCCAATTGTAAGTGCAGTAAATACGACTTCCAATATTCTTGAGGCACTTTCATTCGTACGATTTTGACTATGAAATTAGACAAATATGACATGATAATTAAATTAATAAATTAATACAACTCGTCAAATTAGTAAAATTTATGTAATAGATTGAGAAATTATTATTATTATAATTTTCTTTTTAACTCAACTTTCATATTATTATTAAATAAAACATCACTTAGGATCTTAGTAATATTTTGTAGTTGAACTTCATTTTATACGTTATTTTAAGTCTGTGTCATAGACCAAAAATCCAAATCATGCTTATGATGGATCAAAATTGAGGGATCTAATTGTGAGTACAATAATGATAATTTTCAAAATTTCTGAGGCATTTAATTTGTCAGAATTTGTTGATGGTTGAATTCGGTTAACCCAAGTTCTAAACCATAAACTATAGATTGAACGTAAATTGAGAGAGAAAAAGAGAAAAAGAACAGGAAGACATTGGAAGTTTTTAACGTGGTTTGGCTAAAGTCAATTCAACCCTTATGTTCACGGCTTCTATTACTCTTTGCTAAGTATTTTGTATTTGATAATTGATTGTGTCATGTATAATCGTTTAATCCCTTTTTATAATAGTTGGGGGTCACAGTTTAAATGTAAATCAATATTAGATAAGTATCATGACTTGATTAGGATTACATAACAGATAAGAATTGATGGTTATAATATATTTTCATTAAGATAGGAAATTGAATAGATCTCCTTAGACTGTTGGTTGTGGATGTGTGCTTTGATATGTGAGTTGAGCCTTGTTCTCAATGACCTGAGATAGCTGCTTTGACCCGTGTTGACCAGTGACCTTAGCTCATATTTAGCGTCCTGATGTCTTGGTCCAACAACCTCAATCTTGGGTAACCTAGGCCTTTATTAGCTGAGTCTATCCATTGGACTTTTACCAGCTTATTTATGTGATTCCAAAAATACCCACAATATTAGCCCCCAGCTCTTACTGTGATTTGGGGACTGGGAGTTGTAGTTCGTTAGTAAAAGCTATCAATTATGATTTACTATGTCATCATTTGAACTCTTGTCCTTTCATTTTGTCTGTGCCTACCTATGCCATTATTTCTGCATTTAATGTGCACATTTTTTCATAGCTGTCAGTGCGACAATGACAGAGCCTTACTTTTCATTGGATCATTAAATCAATGGCAACTGATTAGTCTCTCGATTTAACAGTGAGGCTGATCGAGTTATAAAGTGAGAGAAACCTTTTTTCCTTATTTCTCAAAATAACTTGATAGGTGCGTTGGTTGAGCCCCTATGTTCTTGATGGTCCTAATCTTAGATGAAACACTTTGGGGTGTGTATAGCCTGCTGCATAGGAGATTCTCATGGATAATTCCTCTTTAAGGATCTTAAGAAGTTTTGTATAGATTTCATTTCCTCATGATGATGCTGATGGGTTCATTTCTTTCATCTTTGTTTTTTTACCTCCTTGGGAGGGGAATAGGGAAAAGTTTAAGAGTAACTTGGCTGACAACCAAATGACGGACAACTTGCTCATTGGATATGTCGATCCTTTAGCCCATAAGAGGCCAGTCTTCTTTGTAGGTTGTGATAGTTGTAAGCTTATTTCGATCTTGTATTGTTGTACCTCTATATATACACTCATCTTGTTGAATGAGGTTTTTAATGAATTTTTCATAATTTTCTTGCTTTTCCAAGTAAGTTAAACTGGATATTCAGTAGGTTGTAGATAATAACATGTGGGTTGACATGAATAAGTTCTTGCAAACCATGACTTAATAAACATTAGTTAAAATGAATGTCCAGTAGGTTAATCGACCTCATTTAGCAAACCAATGACTTTATTGTCAAGATAAATGTCTAGGTAGGTGGCATGAATATAGTGTCGAGTAGTAGGTTGCATGAATGTGATGCCGAGTAGTAGGTCGTATACGGTGCTGAATAATAAGTTGCATATGATACCGAGTAGTAAGTCGTATGTGGTGTTAAATAGTAAGTCGTACATGATGCCAAATAGTAGGTCACATGTGGTGCCAAATAGTAGGTAGTATGATGCACCTCAGCCATCAATCTTATTGTCTAAGTAGGTGTATTTTAGTAATTGTGTTGCTCAAGTAGGTACCAACAATATTATTGCTCAGGTAGGAGCCAGCAATCTTGTTGCTCAGGTAGGTAGGTGCCAGCAATCTTGTTGCTCAGGCAGGTAGGTGCTAGTAATCTTGTTTGCTTTAGCAGGCAGGTGCTAATAATCTTGTTACTTAAGTAAGTGCCAACAATCTTGTTGTTAGGTAGGTGCCAATAATCTTGTTGCTCAGGCAGGTGCTAGCAATCTTGTTCTTAGGTAGGTCACATGGATGCAATGTCGAATAGTAAGTCACATGCATACGCTTCAGCTAGTATAAGTTGAGTTTGTCAAATTGAATGTCGTTTCTAGATTAGAGGGAGAGATCACTTCCGATATAATATTCTGCTAAAAATTTATCTAGGAATTAGTAAATATGGACATAATAATTTAAAGAAATAATATTACAAAGCTAAAGGGTGAATTGAAATTTATTGAAAATGTGGGTATAGATGTTTTGCATTCCAAGTTCGTGGAACTTCAGCTTCATTTGTTAAGCGATAAGCTCTATTTCCTAAGTCTTCCTTAATGAAGTGTGAGCCTTTCTAGTTTAGACCTAATGTCCCATCACTGGCCTTATGAGTTCAGGGAGAATAGGGTGCAGTACGGGATCATCGATGATGTAGTTTGAATCCAGACCTTCATGTGTGATACTTTATGGAGCTGTTGTTATTGTGGTTGCTAGGACTACTGAGGTCATTAAGCGATAGGTTGCATCACATTATCTTTCAAACGACCTCTCTTGATCAGATTCTCAATCGTATCCTTGAGTACCAGTACTATGCAGTATTGTGCCCGACTTCATTATGGTAGGCACAAAATTTGTCTGTGTCCCTGAGCCTTTTGGGAGTTGTTAGGGGTTTGGGCTTCTTGAAGTCCTTCCTATCTGTCTCCATTGTGAATATCCTATCTTAAGTGTCATATAGGATGCTGTAGTTATCATGGCGACCTTGATGCTGAGGTCACTCATTCCTAACCTTCTTTACAACTTGATTTTCGAAGCCATCATTCTAACTCTCTTTGTCATTCCTGCCTTTGTTCCTTTCTTTACTTTGGTTGGAGCTATTCGGCTTGTCCTTCTGATCAGACTTCTTAGGGCCAAATGTCTCCTTCCACCTGATCTCTTTGGCAACTCTTTCATAAAATTCACCCAGGTCCCTCACTAGAGACTTGTATATGCTTTCATATAGCTTTCCATCTTTGCGAAGCCTTGCTGAGATCACTGTCAAGATACTCTCATCTGAGGGATTCTTCATATTACTGACTTCACGTCTAAATCAAGTAATGTAGTCTTTCAGTAATTTGTCTTTCTATTGAAAGATCATTGTGAGGTGGCAGGGTGATGTGAGCTGCCTTCTCCGTGCTTTATACTGGCTGATGAATTTCTTCTGGCACTTTTCCCAACTACCAGTGTTATGAGCTGGGAGATTCCTAAGCCATGTCTGAGGTATGTCTCCAAGAGTTACTGGGAAGATGCAACACTTAACTAGAGGATTGGTCATCTAAAGATCCATCTGTACATTGAATGTGCCTAGGTGGTCATATAAGTCATTATCCCCATTTATTGCGGGATAATGGGAATCTTGAACCTGCGAGGGAGTGGCTTTATCTTGATCTCCTTAGTGAATAGTATCTTTTCCTCATAATGATCTCAGTGGTCTTGAGCCTGAGGGCATTGCTCCAACTACTCTACCTTATGAAGTAGCTCCCTTATCACATGGTCCTGAGCCTCAAATCGACAGCTGGAAGATAGCCAGCTCCTTTTCTTGTTGTGGGAGTGGTGATCTAAGGTTCTATGTGTAACACCAGAAAATTCAGGAAAATGAAAAGAAAAATTTGAAATAAAATTTTGAATTGGAAAGGACTAAACTGAAATTTCAATAGGGACTAAATTGAAAAGTTTCAATTTCGGGTGGGGCAAATTTTGAAATAAGGCAAAGTTTTAGGCCAAAGTGAAAAATTTTGTTGGAAGACCGGCCCAGCCCATTTCCAGTTTCCTGGGGGGCTGATATTTTTCTTCTTTTGGATTTTTTGGAGGCAGCCCCATTCGGCCTCCCTTTCATGGTCGACCTCCTTCCTTCTTTTTCTGCCTCTTTGGGAAAATTTTGGAGCTTCCCACACTCAGATTGTATGCCATCACACAATGGCCAACGCGTGTTAGTGGGAAGTCCAGTTGAGCTTTCGTGTGCCTCTCCTTTCTTCTTCGGCCGAAAGGCCCTTCGGTCAGCAACATTCTTCTCATCGGAAATGGCATCTTCCGATAGTGTAGACCCACCGAATCCTCTTCCTTCTTCTTGTGTGGCTCTCCTTTTTGGCTGGATGAAGGTCATGGCCACTCACGTCATGACTCCGTTGTTTTATGGCCGCTTCGGCCATGGGAGGTTTCTGGGTCGCTGGCCGACAGATGAGCTGAGGGTAGGACCTTTGAGACCCGGTGAGTAATCCTAGAACAAAAGTTTTATTCCGTAGTAACTGGTTTGATAGTTATCAAGAAATTGGTGTGAAAGGTTGAAAATGAATAGTGGATGAAATTGGGAAAATTCTTGATAATTTGTTTTGAATGTTTTCCTGGTATAGTATAGATTCTGTATTGTTTGATTTTCTACAAATTATATGATTTGAATGTGAATTGATTAGTGGTTTTGTTGGTATAAATGTTGTAATGCTTATATATGTTTACTCTGGTTGCTTTATGACTGGTAGTATACCGTGTGAATAATTGGTTGCTATTGTCATATAACCTTAGCTTTTATATTTTGGTTTATTGTATAAGTTAGGTTACTGTATTTTGGCTTGCACATATGACTTTCAGTAGTTAAATAATTGTAAACTTGGTGTTTGTCGTTTAAATTTTAGGTACGGTGATTGTGTAAAAGTCGGTTTGGCTACTGTAAGGTTTTTGTTTGTTATATATATTGTAACTTAGATGAGAATGGATAGTCTTACCTTTGTAAAAAGGTAAAGATAAATATGAATGAATGGTCCCAATTTTTACAAATATTGTCTTGTACTGAAAAGTAATTTGATTGAATAACAAAGCAGTAGTTTTAATAACTTGAAATACCGATGATGAGTTTATTTTGAGGTATTCTCTTTCTCTCTTTCTCTATATATCTATATATATCATAACTATATACTTCTATACTAATAAATATAGAAACTGGATTCCCTGGAAACCTGATGGTAACCAGGTAATATCTGTAAACAGCCTATAAGGCTGGACAAGATTGAAAGAACAGCCAGTGCGGTTAGGAAAAGTGAAAAGAAAGAATATTCTGAATGGCGATAATAGCCCAAAGGGCGGTAACGAATAACAGAAAATATTGAAAATGCCATGATCACTAATAAGAGTTTCCTTGGAATCCAGGTGTAAATATCTGTTATATAAAATATTTAATATCAATAATGTCACTAAGGATCCATTGGTAATTCCAGGGTAACCCGCAAGTGCACCTGTGTAATATCTGTTATGTAGGAGCAATAAGGGGGTGATCTGAACTGGCGTAATACGGTTGGATATGGAGATCTGTTCTGGTTCCCTGATTGAATCCCTTT
>JANHAO010004147.1:0-24939 GCA_026873985.1 Saraca asoca
TAGGTTATCTATCTTTATAATTGTATGCCTATAAATAGAGGCTTCTATGAAGCAATTAAATAAGAAATATATTTCTTCTCTATATATTATTTCTCTTTAGTGTCTTTACATTCTACTTCTTCCTTGCATGAAATTTCACTTTATAATAGGAAGTTACTTTCTCTTAAATACACTCTCATGTTCTATTTACTAAAATCTACTTTCTATTAACCAACTTTTTATTGACTCTAAACATAAAAAAAGTTATGAAAATAGTTTCCAAAAATATATTTTGTCCATTCGCAGAAGGACCTTCAATTCCATGTCAAAATCGTTTTGATACTATTTTCAAAACATAATATTATTGCAATATGAGTAGCTCATTCATGGAAAAAATTTTAATTATTTACTTTTTTTATAATCTTATCTCAATTTAAATTGATTTAAAGTAAATTTTATTATTTATTTATTTTCCTTTATTTTATTGTTTAAAGGTCAGATTACATTGTTGTGTTTTTTGAAATTTTCTAACGAAATTTTCCTTTAAAAGAAAAAGTTATCCAAGCAAGATATCTTATCAATACAAAGATTCCAAATAATTAAAATTTATATTCTTTGCATTTCAAATCAATGAATTTTCAAAATACTCCGTCCAGAGGTGCCTTTAATCATTTGAGTTCATTAATATATATATATATATATATATATATATAGAGAGAGAGAGAGAGAGAGAGAGAGAGAGAGAATATAACGTGCATATCACATATACCACAGGAGACTTATCAATCACTTGAGCCGAATGCAATGATATTAATAATAATATTTATAATTTAGAAAAGATAGGGTGAGATAGGAATACCAATCCCCATACAAAGACATCATTGATAAAGACCATTCTATTTGAAAATTGGAGCCCTTCAACTATTTCATGACATCAACAAAAGATTTTTTTTAATACTTAGATTGTTACACTCACTTTCTATTTTTATTTACAAAAAGAAAATCGAACAAAACTAAACAAAAAATAAAAAATCCAAGTGGATTTCAATTATATTCAAACATGAAACTTTCAAGACCTTGAATAGAATGAAATTAATAACAGGGAAAAATGTAAAAAAAATAAAAAATCTTCAACTTTAAAAACTTGGAGTCAAAATTTTAAATCATACAAAATCATAAAATTAACACTTATTATCCATTTAATTATCTATTTTATTAAATTATATTATTTTTTTATAAATTTTTTTAGTAAGAATAATTATATTATTGTATTTTAATTTAACAAGTCATTTTTTCAAATATAAATTTGAATTTATTTTTATTTATTTAATTAATATTCTATATAACTAATTTAATTTTTAGTAATTATATAATATAGAAATTATGTATAAAAAATGATATAGTATACCAACATACAATAATATTTTAATTTTTATCTAAAAATTTATCAAAAAAAAAACTTAATTTAATAAAAACAACTAATTAAATAGATGATATGTGTTAATTTTAAGATTTTATATAATTTAATAATCTAATTCCAAATTTTCAAAGTTGAAAGAGGCCAAAACCAACCACCCTAAAATTGATTTTTTTTTTTTTTTTGGCGTTTTTCCCTTAATAACAACTACTAAATCATATGTAAAATGAAGTAGAAAACTTTGTAAATGGTTATGTTCCCATATTATAACAAATATGAATTGTTTGATACAGATAGAATATCCCACCTTATCTTAATTCTCGAGACCAATTGTTCCAAAAGCAAAATTGAAGCCCACCCTTCACGCTGAACTCACATAATCTAAAAAACAAAGATCTTGAGGACAAACATAGCTTCCTTACCTCATACGGAACCACAGTAAACGATAGACAGCAGGACTCTTAGTTGACATAGGGATGAAGAAGGCAGCAAAAACATCATTGTCTCATGGTGGACAAAGGAATTCTAGAACAACCCCACTTTACAGAGACAATCATGAACAGGTCAAAGCAAAAGGAAGATTAGATTGGCTCAGTAGACTTAACAGACATGCATTTAACTTGAAAGGCCCTACCATTAGACACTATCCTCAAGATATGGCCCTTTATCTTCAAAAGGGGTTTGCTAAAAGGTGCAGCTCTAGTAGTTTTTGTGTTTTTAAATCTTGGTGCTTCTGTGGCTAAGCATTGTCTCAAAGAAAGTGGGCATGATAACAAAGAGCTGTTGTTATTGTGCTCGTTAAAGTACAGATATGATATGACACTTTGCTTCAATATCATCAATAAACAGTTTATAACAAACTGTTTTGTCCTTAGAATCTTAGTTGAGCAATCTTTATACACAGTCCAAATAGATAACAAACAGGTAAACAGTCATGAGATAGTTTGACATAAAATTTGCCACTCTCTCCCAAAGTCTAGAACTGCAATTCTTGATTCTGAAAATAACTATATTTTCCATCCCCCTACACGGTTCTCCAAATCAGCAACGCCTTCTCATTGAAGCTATACAGAATTTAGATACAGGAAGCACCATAAATGCAAGCATTCTTGAAATACAACCTCTATTGATCCGTTTTGGCTCGTTTAATTTCATTAGAAGTGAATGGAGAGACACTACCACTCAGTTGAGGGCTCTCTTCTCTAAAGTTGGAATTGAGCATAGCTAGTTCTCTTAGTTGTTGCCTCTTGTAGAAGTCCTGTGATTCATCCTGCAGACAAGAGAGAATAGTTATAGTACTTCTTTACCAACAAGACTTCGTCTATGGCCATTATATAGCTAGTGACTAACATATATTCATGGCATGCTTGGAAAAAAATAAAACTCATGCTACATATACAAGCCCATGCTGAACACAAAACTCAACCAGAAAGAGGGAGTGGATCCCACATAATTCCTATATATAAACAGAATGTTGAAGGCGCAACAGAAGAATGGAAGGGAGATAGGTACTGCCAGTAATCTGACACTGGTTTAATTCTAAGTAACTGCCAGAATACTAAAGCAGTAAGGATATTTTCAGAAACAAATCAGAATTTAACTTGTAGTAAAACAAAAACAATAGATCTGGCACTTCCGTGGATATAATGCCATATATGTATCAATCCAAGTGTGAAGTCTTGGTCCTGACTACGCTGTTGCTTTTCACTCAGTATTCCAGAACAACGCAAGAGGCCATGTGTCAATGGAGAAAAACTTTGTATCAATAAGTGGTTAAGAAAACAATGTATAACGGTAATGGATGAGTTAACTGTGAGCTCGGCAAGAGTTTAGAGAAAGATACCACAGGTTTGAGTAGCTCTTCAATGATTTCCTGTGCCTGCCTCAACCTTATGGCCACAATATTGGCAGGTAGTTCAGCCTCAATCAAAATGTGCAGCGGATCATTCAAGTGTTCGTAGCCTGGCCTTCCCCTTAACATCTCTTCCTAGAGAGCAAAAGGAGATAACAAAGTTCAACAGTTACAAACAGCAAATGTTGTGAAAACGACAGATACCTAGTCAAGAATTTGAGGAGGAACTAAGACATTTTGAGGATAACGAAGGACCTACATGTGAATCCCAGATAGTCAAACTAAGCTCAGTTTGAGTTGTAGGCAATCAAGAAAGGGAAAATACCTTGTCTAGGTCTTTTATTGATCCTTTGCCTCTGATATATACACGACAACCTGTGGTAGCCTCCACCCTCTTTAGTGAGTTACCCCTGGGGCCAAGAAGCCGGCCAACGAAATTGAACTGAAAATTAAAGTGGCATAGTGAGCTAAAGATGCATAAAAAGTGTATTAACTATCAAAACATAATATGAAACCATACAATTTTAAGGAATATAAAAATCTTCATAGAAAATATTTTACATATCTTACATTTGGATAGCTGTCTTTTGGGATATCCAAGCGTAATATCCTCTTCACAATCTGAGAGCTTGGAATAACTGGTGGCGTTTGCCAATCCACATTCATTCCCTGAACTCTTGCTAACCTCTAATATATATAATGAAGTTAGCCTGTTAGAAATAAATTGCCAGTAGGCAATTCACTAAAAAAAGATATACAAATTTGTGTTGGGGTTAGAGAATTAAGTAGGAAGTGGAAGCTGGGGAATAGTACATTCTGCACAAAAGAAGACCTACATCATTTGGAAGGCCGTTCCAGCCTGTGAAGTTTGGTGTGATGTCTGAAGAAGCAATAAGACTGGGGCTACCAAATTGCATTCTATCCAAGTCACTAAAACCTTGGTTGGGCATCAGTCCATTCTTTCCAGAAACCCTCAAAATCTCTGTTAATAAAAGGTAAATGTGAAACACAAGGACTTTTGTAGAGCATATGGAATCAAATAACAAGGATTATGCAACCTACTTATGATAAAAATATGAATGGGAAGAAAGAGTAATACTAACACAGTTTATTTGATGATAATGACAGAGGATGCTCTGTCTATATGAACATAATAGCAATTATTATTAAAACTGCATATTATGACAAGCACTACTGATCAAACTGATAACGAAGTTCGATATACTCATTCAAAAGAGGATGTCTAATCAATTTCCTTTTCCCCATCATGAAGACTCTACTTCGAAGAGGATGTCAACAAGCACGGTGTAACTGACTGTCCTCAATTCATTATCATTTTTACATTGTTTGAAAGCAATACTAACAAACTTGCATCCTACTAAAGAGATCAATGAGCCCTGCCACCACCTTTTACTAGCCTCTAATAAATTACCAAACCAAGATATTTCTTTTCAGAAATTGATCATTGGGTATGAAGTTTATAAACCAAAAAGATCTTTCATGTTTGATGTTTCTTAAAATGAATCTTATCAAGTCACATTGACAATATGTGATAGACTCGTGATCTTTTAAACAATTATGATCTATGACACTTTATTTTAGCATTACAGAACTAATGTATGAGGATTGAAGCATTAAACTATAAATTGAAAAACGATATTATTACATCCAGGTAAAGAGGTTAGAAATCGACATTTTGTTGCGTTTTAAGGAAGATTATAACCATCAACATGAAAGAATGATGAGAGACTAGTCCAGAAAACAAGAATTAGGCCCAATTTAAACAAATTGAGCGGTAAGATCAATTGAAACAAATACAAAACAAGAGAAGGAAAACCAAGAAGAAGAAAAAAACAGAAACAATGAATAGATGACATAATCCTACCTTGATTGAGGAGTCGGCTACAGAGGGGTAGGACTTGCATGAAAGGTCCAAGCTTCTGGTGTTCTTCTAGCAGCTCTGTTAAGTATTGACTAGAAGAAAAGAAGATAAGGAACACGCATCCAGTAATTAATTGAAGTTTCTGAGAATACAGATATATAAACATAGAATATCATAAATCGAAATTCTCATCAATGAATAGTAGAAGAATCAACTCTTACCTATCCATATCAAAATTGTTTCTCATGTTTATGTTTGGTGAAACAGCCCTCACAGTTGAAGGTGAAGAAATCTGATTGTATAAATTTGACATCAATTCTAATGGAGAGAGAAAAATTCCAAAGGAATTAAATAGAGAGAAGAGTTTTCTTGAGTGGGGGATGGCTGGCTGAAAAGTGACAACCCCGTTGATAGAGAATCACCTATACCTGGAAGAAAAGAAGAGAGAAAAATGGCAGGGGAAGAATGGAAGGTACAAAACTACAAATAGATGGAGGGCCACTTCTGTAGCTCAGTAGTAAAAGCAAGCTTTAAAGGGTGTGTGTCTCTCTGTCTCTTTCTCACTCTCTCTCTGGTATGTGCTTTAATTGTTGTTTTGTTGGCTTATGTTGCATATGCAGGGCTATATGTATTACAGATGAGGTGTCTCTGAGAAAGTTCCAATTTTTTTAAGGATTCTCTAATCAACTGTGTAATACAAAGGCTTGGTTATAGAGATTAGAGAGAGAACAATAACGGGTAATCAAAGAATGAAAGAAAGGGGCTTCAGAATCTTCAATTCAAGGATCAGGAAGCAAGAGGCCATAGAGAAAGGCCTCTCCTTTTAGTCCTCAGTTTTTTGAGAATTTGTCTCTTCAGTATGATAATTAAGAATGCTAAACTAATCTATCAAACACGCTCCAATGAGGGTGCGTGAAGATAGATTTGCTTCAATCAATTAGAAGCAAAGAGGCCACACCAATGACCAAATATGTGGGTCACTGGTTCTCTGTCACCAGAACATGTGCTTGTAGATTGAAGCCAATTACCCTCGTGCCTCACTTTTTACAAAAATCATTCCTTCTATATGTCATATTATACCAATACCATATAAAATTGGCATGACAAGTGTATTAAATTTTGGTATTTATTTTTATGCATATATACCATGATTTTACGCATTTATTTTTATAAAAATATTTCAATAAATTAATATATTTTGATATTATATCACGTTTTTTATTAATAATTATATATTCCTATTACAAAGTTTGATCATATTTTTCGTAATTGATTTTGATAAAAATATAAATCAAACATTGAAAAAAAATACAAACATATACCTAGCAACACCCCCTTGATAGAAAAACAAATCCTCTTTGTTTCTTTCAAGTCTTAGTGAGCCATGTACAGCTACTAACAACATAAAATATCTTTCAACAACCTACAACAAACGGCCCTAGCTTGCCCTCTTTTGTTCTTAGCCGATCAAAATTCAAAATTAAAACCTCCAAAATAATCATTTTTTTTTCTCATTGTAATAATTTGACAGCTTAATGACCATTATTATTTATTAATTACTATAATCAACATCCTTCCATTTGTTTCAAATCTGATTTTCTGAAACCACATGTTGTCACACCTCAATATTGTCCTACCCATCATGCCTACCTACCAAGCAATTCTCCCTTGAAGTTCATTGCCTTGATAGCTAGGGGAAGCAGCCAAAGATTTTTTTATTTTATTTTAGTTTATTTTATAGTTTTATAATTAAATAATGCATTAACTCTATGTTCTTATAATATTTGTATTTTCTTATGCCAAAGTTAAAAGAGTCCAAATACTCATTGATTTTTGTAAAAATTAAAAAAGAATCCACATGCTTTGCGCCTACAATCGATGTGAGCCTGAGCATTTGTGTTAGATTCCTTGACAGGTTTTGTTCCTAAATTTGGAGTCATCTATGCTTCAATGGAAATTTATTTCCAAATTATAGATGGAAAAATCTTTTTCTCCTTTGTAAAATTTTGACTTTTTTTTTTTGGTTGGATGAACTGTGGCTGACATACTAACTCTTACAATTTGAGTTATCATGGGTATTTTTTTTTCATAAAAAAGTAAGAGTCAAACATCTATTTTTAAAATTGAGACAATTAAATTATAATTTAATACCTTGAATTATATATGATATACAACTTACTCCGTATAATTTAAAAATGTAAACATCAAATCCCTAAAGTTTTAAATTATACAATTTACCTTCTTTTTTTAGAGTTGATTATAATTTTTCAAAGTATCCTACTAAGCCGTTATAATCACTTGTTTTAAAAGTTTAAATATTTAATTTACATATTTTTAAATTATAAAGAGTAAATCATATATCAAATATAACTTAAAAGAGGTAAAATATATTTTATCCCTATTAAAAAAGAATACATTCTAAGAACAAATCACATGAGAGTGCACATAAAATAAAAAAATTTAAACTCTACCTAGGGAATGGTAATAGTATATGAAAAATAAATTAAACTATGTCAAGTGCAACAAGGAAGGGCGTCAAAGAGCATAGGATTCCTATAACTAACATGTTGGGCCAATGACAACAACGTGTGGATTAAATAAGCCGTGAGATAGATCACAATTATATCTATTACAAGCATTATATCTTAATTGTGAAAAAATTTGTATTGATATATACTTTTTTAAGTTTATTGAAAATTTTTATATTTTTTTATAATATGTTTTTTGAAAAAACAAGTTGTGATATATAAATAAAAAAAAATTGAAAATCTTGTCTATGCAACTTTAAATAATAAAATCGTAATTTTCTCTAAGTTATTATATATAAAGTTTATATACAATTATAAAATTATAAGATTTTATATAAAAATTATAAATTTTATTATTTTTATTAAAATTTATAAAATTTTCGAGTATGCATTTCTCCTCATTAGAATCATGGGCATCATCATGTGTAGTTTTGGAAAGTGTTGGCTTAGGTAGTAAAGTTTCTTGTACATAGTACAATAAGTGGTTTGGATTTTGCATACATTTAAAATAGAATAATTGCCAAAAAAAATGAACTCAATGATAAGATTTGATTCATTGGAATAAAATATTATTTATATATATATATTAGATTTAAATATTATTGATGATTTTTTGTTGATAGATATTCATATATCTTAATTGTGGGATAATCTATTTTTTATTCTAATAAACCAAAAAAAAAAAAAGGCAGTATATAATTTGCTTAACCAATGTATAAGTATAGATCTTCCAAGTAGCTTATTGTAGTGATTGAGAAAAAATTTTTCATTAACGTTACTGTTTGAATCTGACATATGTTTCATTTCAAATTTAAGATGTGTTATCAGCATCTTTAAAATTTATATTGATACTTACAAATTAGGTAATATGCCATTAACAAAATATTATAACACTGTAAAATCAATTTTATGGAAATTTTCTTTATGTAAGTTTAGTGCACCTGTAATTGCTAATTGTGGGCAGATTTCCATCTCTGGTATGCATTTTTTTAGTTATGGATTTTGATTGAAAATCCTAATAATTTTAAAACTTTTTGCTTATTGATATTCTAGAGTATTTGCTTAATATTAAAAAAAAAAAAAGACATGTTATTACCTTTTAAAATTAAAATTTTAAATTTTGACTTTGAGGGAAGATGAAGTTGAGCTCAAGCTCAATTTTTCACAACAAAAAGTAGGATCAAGGCAATATAACTTGTTTAGACATTTAATTTACATTAAAGGAAATTGCATTGACATTACCAGTGATTTGTCACTTATTCAATTACCTGATCCTCAATCTTGCCAGTAGTTCATAACATTTATTACTCTTAGTTCTTATGTTAAGGTTTAATATTTTTTTTTATAATAGCAGAAGTGACTAATCTATTAAATTCACATACACACATACGCATGGACCAAGGCCGAATCAAGAATGCAAAGAAAAGCAAAACTTTCAGAAAGATCATATGTGACCTGAGCCACAACTGAAATTACACCTGTCGACAATTTCATACCATTCAACAGAGTGTAATTCATATCTAACAAAGCAGAATGAAGAAAAATAAATAACACTTTTATAAATCAGCTGATCAGATCATGTTGATGTTAACAAATGAGATAACAAAGAAATTATAACAAAATGAAGCCTAAGCCACAAAACTGAACATTTGAACTAATAACCATAAACAGAAAAATCACAATTGCCTTGGTACCAACAAAGAATTGGTGCTGCAAGAATGGACTTAAAAATCTAAGGAATGTAATCATTTTCAAGCATTGGCCTTGTGCGAGTCCCCACAGCCAAAGGCGCTTTTGTACCCCCAATGGATGTCATCTGCAAAGATTCACCAGTATCAGCTGTCCATTCCATTTGCTGTATCTTCTTCCCTTCTTTAGACCTCCAAACTCTAGCAACCAAAACACTCAATATGATCAACAACAAGCATCCACCAACTACAGATCCAACAATTATCCACACCTTTGATTTGCTCTTCCCACCACCTTTCCTGCCACCACTATCCGGGACTTGAGCAGCAGCCGGAGCTGGAGAAGGAGCACTGGATTCCTCCACAACTATGGAAAAATGCCCCTGTTGATTTGTTGAACACACATTTCCAGGTAATAGAATGTCAAACTGAACTGAACCATTTAGATCAAAATACACACACTTTGGCACTGATAATGCCCCAGATGGTGCTGATTTCACATCTTGGAATTTGATCAAAATTGGCTTATTTGATGCTCTTATATCCAATTCAGGCAACTCTTTAGCAGACAAATTTGCAGCACTATAGGCCAATAGACCCAGAACAGGAGCCAAATAAGTGTAACCAGGCAAAGGGTAAAAAATTTCAGACCAATTGCCTAAGTTATGGTAAACAAAAACAAGTCTCTCCACATAAGGCTGCTCAACAATTCCAGTTGGCATCTGGAATTCTTTGTAACTTTCAACGCCTCTGGTTCTCAAACTGCCACTCCTGAGCCTCATTGCTGAAACCCTAATCCCTGCTAAGTTGCTGGGCACACGACCATCATAGGGTACCCCAGTTCTAGGCTTGTAAAAGGCCTGAAAGGCATAATCTTGAAGAATTGCATCCAGTGAACGTGCTGAGATAGCAGCAGCAGGTTGTGGTGGCTGAGCATTTAGCAGTGGCAGAAAAAGGAGACATGGCAATGAGAACAGCAAGAAGAAACTGATTCTGACCCTCATCAAGATCTCATTCGCACAAAAAACAAATTCTAACCAAAATGCACTTAGAAATGTGATGTGATTGAATCTCTCTGGAGACACAATCAGATGCTAAGTTTCCAAAGATGCGAATCCCAGAAAATATGAAGACTCAAAAAGGCCAAAGATCTCCGCAGCATTTACCTAAATTCTTCAGCACTGAATGCAGCAAAAATATGATCTTACGAAGAAATGCAGGAAAATTCCCACTTCAAATAACAAAGCCAGATCTCAAATATACCAATTCCAGCAATGAATTTATGAGAAATCTCGGAATTCTTGCGTTTGGAATCCAGAGAATCAAGGAATGGGCAAATCTATGGTTCAAAACTTGTGTTTTGCTTGAAAATCACGAAAATGGTTGAAGGGGGAAGCAAAATAAATTAACAAAGACTCAAAATTTAACCCGATTGGGATTGAAAACTCACTGAAATACAAAGACTTTGCTCCCTTGTGGTGTGCAGTTGAGTGCAGCAAACTCACTGTACTGCAGGGACCATTGCCTCTTCTCTATGGCCTACGGGACTCTCTCATCATAATACCCATTAAATCACATAATTATGAGGCAAATTGAAATTTTAAATTTTCACTAAGATATAGCATAAACTTACCAAAACAAAGAGATTATGAGAAAGATGAAATTAAATGAATAATAAAATTAAAAATAAAACGTTGAATAGGAAAAGGAAAGTCTTTTATTTTCATGAAGTTAAAGCAAAAGTGAAAAAAAAAATTATAATAATGAAAAATATTTTTCTTTTCAAGTGGTGTCAGTTCACTTGGTGCTAACGTTTGCGATTAAAACTTTATGGTCTTACAAATTGAATAGAGAGGATATTAGAGAGTTGGAATTAGCTGGTAAATGGCAAAAGTAGTAACATGATGGCATGGATGGGGAGTCAATGCCAACCACCTGCCTGTATGGGTTCCTTGACTGGCCAAACACGAAAAGATGAAGAAGTGTAGGAGTCATTAAAAAGGGTTCGGGTCCAACGATTTCTTACTTTATTAGTTTCTTTTATAAAAATATAATTTTTTTATTATGATATTTATAATTTCTTTCTGTCTATGAGTCTATTTATCATAAGTAACTAAAAAATTAACTGTTAACTGATAAATTATCTTTTAATTATTTTACTAGTTAATAATTAAAAATTGATAAATTAACTGATTGCATTAGAAGTATTTGATAAAATTAATTGTTGAGCTAACTTATAAATGTAAAATCACATAAAAGGATATGTAAATATTATTAGATAATATATATAATAAATTAATTCAACTCTATTTTGAGGACAAAGTATATTGATACAATCCAAGTATTTACAATAAGAATAAAACTATCTAAAATGTAATTAAATTATATTTTAGGATACCATATATATATTTATTTACTTATTTATTTTATTTATTCATATTAAATTAATAGACATATGTGTAATACGTAATGATATGTGAGTTTTTTTTTTTGTCCTCTTTGGCTTTATAAAAAAAAAGTATCTAAAATAGTATAATATTAAAAAATTAAACATTAAAAATGAGAGTTTTTAATTAATTAAAATATGGGTTGTTAAGTAATTAAAAAGAAAGGGATAAATTAGAAAAAAAAAATAAAAAACTCTATTCTAATAAGTTATAAGGTACTTGGAGTAACTTCTTAAAAAATAGCTTTTTTTTCTTAAAATGTTAATACATCAAACACCTCTAAAATATGAAAAAGAGCTATTTGACCAAGTCAAGAAATTAAAAACTAGTATTTTTTATGTATCAAAAAGCTAGTTTTTAATTTCTTAACTTATTCAAATAGCTCTTGTTTATATTTTAGAGGCATTTGATGTATTAGCATTTTAGAAAAAAAGCTATTTTTTAAGAAGTTACTCCAAGTACCTTATAACTTATTAGAATAGAGTTTTCTATTATTTTTTTCTAATTTATCCCTTTCTTTTTAGTTACTTAACAACCCATATCCTAATTAAAAACTAGTATTTTTGACGTATCAAAAAGCTAGTTTTTAATTTCTTAACTTGCTCCAATAGCTCTTTTTCATATTTTAGAAGCATATGGGATACTAACTTTTTAGGAAAAAAACTCTCTTTTAAGAAATTACTCTAAGTAATTTATAACTTATTAAAATAAAGTTTTCTATTATTTTTTTCTAATTTATTCCTCTCTTTTTAGTTAATTGACAACGTATATACTAATTAATTAAAAACCCTCATTTTTAATGTTTTTTTAATATTATACTATATTTTATGTTTATTTTTTTTACAAAGCCAATGAGGACAAAATAAAACTCACGTATCATTATATATTTGGCATATATCCATTAATTTAATATAAATAAATAAAAACAAGTAAGTAAATAAATATATGATATTATAAAATATAATTTAATTAAATTTTAGACAATTTTATTTTTATTTTGATTACATCAATATACTTTGGTATCAAAATAAATATGAATTAATTTATTTCATGTATTATCTAATCGTATTTACATATCTTTTTATGTCATTTTATATTTATGAGCTAGTTTAACAGCTAATTTTACTAAGTACTTTTAATACAATCAGCTAATTTATCAACTTTTAACTTTCAACTAACAATTAGTAACTTGTAAAACAGCTAATAACTAATTTATCAACTTCAGCTACTTGAATCAAACAGACTCCATGTCTATCTCTTTTAAATTTAATTGATTTGAGTAATTGTTGCGGATCAATAAATTTAATTATTTAATAACTTTTTCAATTAACAGGTTAAATCTCATTACACCAATTTGAAAAAGTTGGACAATCCAACTTTTTGAAACAACTTATTTGCATACAGTGTCGAAATGATCCCTGGCTCTTAAGTTATACAATTTTTTAATATCTCTGCTCTTAAATTATATAATTTATTTCTTTAAAAAATTAAATAAATATAATAAATTATAATTATTTATTTTTAATAAAAAAATCTAATAAATACAATAAATTATAATTATTTAAATTTAAGAAATTAAATAAATAATAAATTAAAATAATCTATTTTTAGAAGAAAAATTAGTTTGATAAATAATATATTAAAATATTTTATATTATTAAAGTATAAAAATACTCAAATAAATCATCAAATATATTCATAATTTTATTTATTATTTTACATATAAATAGTTAATGATAAATAGTTAATTTTATTAAATATATTTGTATAAATAATTAATCCTATCAACTAGATAAATCACCTAATATAATTAATTGATATGCTTTGACTTTTTGCTGATTCGAATAATAATTTCTTGGTATATCTTTTCTTTTATATATATATATATATATATATATAATATTCTTTGAATTTTAAGATTGAATATTGCTTTCTTTGCCGAGATACTGTGTTAATTATTTGCTTTGATCTTTGTAAAGACATATATTAACTCCAATAGGTGGGAGGGATGCTTTTGAAAGAGGACAATATTTTCAAACTTTTTAAGACAGATGGAACATATCAAATTTAGGATCCAACGATTATATACATAATTATGTCTAATTTTAATAGATTGATCAATTTTTGAGTAGTATAACTATAATATTCAAACAGATCAATAATATTTATAGACTTTGAAAATTAAAATAATATATTCTACCCTTGAGATTTTTTAGAGAAAAAAAAAAAAGGAAAGTCTACGTCTAAAGTTGTGACATATTTAATAATATTCTTCTATACATTATTCATATAAACAACAATGACTATTTAATATTACTATTAAATTCTTTTTGTCATGTATTAGTATTTTTATTAATTACATTAATTAATTAATTTACAAGTCTTGTTTAGAAAGTGTAGATGATAATCACTGGAAAAACATTTGCTAAACACCACAAATAAATTATGAATTAGATCAAATTCGAAATAAGCAATCATCAGGTTTTGGAAAAAAGAGATATGGTACTCAAAAAGGATTTACCCTTATACATGAGTTCAAAAAAAAAAAAAAAATCTTATTCAATATAGACAAAGGCAAATTTCATTCTGAAAAGCACAATTCTATACGAAAGAAAAGGATCTTGAAATATTAATGTCTTTCCCTTAAAAAAAAAAAAAAAAACCTTACTATAAAAATTAGTATTCTACAAGATAATAAATAAATAAGCAAATATTATTATTTTTTTATATTCATATTTTCAATAAATTAATATACTTTCAAATTATTTCATAGACGCTACAAAATATATTGCATATAAATTTATTGGCCCTTTTTACATTGTTTATATAACTCAGTAAATATTTACTATTCATATTTGACAATTAAACGGCGCATGTGTGAACAGTATTCTAATTCTACACCAAGAATGACGAATTTCATTTTGAAAACCCACAATTCTATACAATGAGGATCTTGAAATATTAATGTCTTTCCCTTTAAAAAAATGAAAAGAAAAAAAACACCTTACTAGTTACTCTTGCTTTCTCTTGTATAAAAATTATTTTTCTTTTTCAATGTCTAATCTGTTTTTTAACCCAGAAACTCACCTTCCTGGCTTGCCAAATCTTTAAAAGAAATCATCTTTATCTCAAGACTAAGAGTACTCCCTCTTTTGGTTGGACATCTACCAGAATCTTTTCATATACAGAAACTTGCAGATTTAGGATATATGACACATAAAATAAATCTGAAAATCTTATATTATACAATGAAAGGTATACAGTTGGATAAAATTGAAAACCAGGCTCTCAGACAAAAAGACATAGAAGACTGCCAAATAAATACCAAAGAATCAAAGAAAAAGATAATGTCACAATTCCAAACCTTCCATGCAAATCTTATATAAGAATAGCACAGCCAGTCATAAAAGAAGAACCTTTTTTTATGTCATTTTGCATCCTTTGTGATGCCTCTTGTGGCAGTGTTTGGAGGGAGTGATGTAGATGGGGTTGCAGATGAAGCTGTTGAATCAGACGGCATCTTAGGCACTGGGGGTAGGTTTAGAGGGTTAACTTCAGTGAGTTCCTCGTTACTCTCATCAAAGTAGACAACATCCTGCATAGTAAGCTGGTGATATTCAACAACCTCCCTCAGAAAGCGGTTCTCACGAGCATAAACTGAGTTTTCATGAGCCAATCGAGCCTTTTCAGCTAAAAGTGATTCAAGTTGAAGCCGTATCTGTAATGGAAATGTCATCATCAATATATTGAATTAGTTGCTGCAATGAGATCAGATTCAGCATTTTCCACAATTGGTGTAGCTTGGATTTATTGCTAGTATCCAGACTTGAACTGGACGTGAAACAGAGCATGAAACAACTCATTCAATTAGATCATCAATCATCTAGGTAAGCTTTCTAGGATCCCTTCACAGGACCATGTGTTTATAGACATGTGATGTGAGTGATGTATTTTACATTAGGCCTAAACATGAAGTAATGTTTTAATCAAGAATGCTTGATCATAATGGTAAGATGGACATGCACATGAAATACAGATTCCATCATTATCCAAAATATATCTACCAATTTTCGAGTATATTGACATCATGGTTTAAGCTATAACAAGGTGCCACTTAGAATTAAACACATTAATTGGAGAAGTAATCTTAGGGAGATTGGGATTCAAAGAAATCTGAAAAAAAAAATTATGTAGGTAAAATACAATTCGTGTGCCACTTAAATGCCTAATTCTGCTAAAAAATGGACAGCACACTTCAAACCAAAGGGCAATGTGAAACTGTGGGAACAACAAAAAGAGAGGGGGTAATTATAAACTAAGAATTAAAATTCAGGAGTCAAACAAGAGGGGGACAGTGCAAAGACCCACAGGCCACAAAGTATCTTTAGAGTTCAACACCAGACCCTCACTTTCTTGTCCCTTGTCCTCCTTAAATTTATGTTACATCAGTGTCCCAACTCAATTATCAAAATCAAAGCACTCAAATTCTAAAGTAGGTCTGAGATATAATGGCAGTCAAAGGGAATTTTAGGAAGAGGGGCAATCATCATATGGAAAGATGAATAGGCCAACTTGATATCAGATGATCATATTTTTATGTCAACTAAAGATTTGTTTAAGTCTTATGATAGAACAGAATTAAGAGAAAATGCTTACCAGATCATCATCTTCTGGGCTGCGTCCTCTTTCACGATTCTCACGCAGGTGTTTATTTTCTTCCTCCAGCTGAGCACATCGTTCCTTTGCAAAGGCCAGATCAGCTTTGACAGTCTTCAACTCCCGAAGAAGTAATTTTGCTTTGGCCGCCATAGCCATTGCAACCTGTAAACACAAACCAAAAAGGAAAATCACGATTCCCTTCAAAAGACAAAGTCGAACATTATGCATATAAAATGGGATGATATCAGTTTGGAATATGCTGGGCACAATCTCACAGTAAACATCTTGCATTCTGATAAAAACAACAATCTTAATCAGGAAAAAAAAAATTAGGTCAAGACAAATATACACCAACAATGTAGAAAAGGAAATAAATAGTGTTAGGAAAACACAAAAGGAAAGAAATAAAAGAAACAATGAATACAAAAAATAAGGCACAGGATGAGAGCTATTGAATTCTGGATGCTGCACAACATCAAAATATTCCACATTCCACTACTGCCCCAATGAAAGTGGTCCAGGCTAAGCATGTTTGAAATTTCAGCCTATCCAACTGGACCAGCCCAATCAAGTCCAATAAAATACCAACTGCACTGGTTCAATTGAAAACAAATTTATAAACCAACCTAAGTAGCTTGGTTCTTCGTTCCAATCAAAATCTACCATACAAATGTGTATGCATGCACACCTTTTTTAGATTTCGGTAAGTTAATTACATTAGATTTGGTTTCATGTAGATATTTCAGTATTAACAAGGATTACTTGCTGGCTCCAATACAATAAACCTCAAATTCTAATCCACCATTTTGTTAATCTTGAACTGTGCTTGCAGTTGGTCTCTAAGAATAGACACAAGCAAGCTTAGAATCTAAAATCCAAGGATGTCATTGAACAGGATATCCTTGCTTATATAAGCAATCTACATCAGTACCATGTTGGTAAGAATTTGGAATGTATAAACAAAATTGGAGAAAGGAAAGGGCTGTAAATCATAGAAGTTCGACAGCATCAATCATAAATTTTGTTAATCTTTTATGATGTCAAGTGCCAGATTGCCAGTTGATCCCAAAAGCTAAGCTGTTTAGGAGAATGCCCAACAATGGTTCTATTATATATCTAACAAATCCCATCACATAGAGTCATTAGGGCTTGAAAAGTGATAGCACAAGCCCACCTTACCTTGTGCAAAAAAATTTGATATTTATTAATGGGGGGCGATATCAAGGATGAACCCGTCACCAAAAGCTTAGCTCTTATGAAACAGTCCTAGAATGTTTTTATTATGTAGCTAACAACAGCAATGAATGCCAAATAGGAAGAACTAAATTTTTACTTGCCCATCTTTATGTGCTGATGTGACTTATATTTCGGGGCAACAAAAATAAAAATTTCAAGTATGGCATCAAACACACAAGTACTTTTACCACATGAAAATGTGATACACAGTTGCCACCTTACGTCGCGAGATGCCTTCAGTTGAAGTTCTTGGTCTCCTTGCATCTGAGGGTGCATCTGGGTTCGTGTATGGGGTTGCTGCCATGACGTAGATCGTTTTGTCTGCTGACTCTGTCCCTCAGAGTTGCCAGGCTTTTTCTTGATATGCTTACGAGTTTCTTGAATGATGTCTGAAGTGCGATTCTCCATAATTGTAAAACCCTCCTGCAGACAAGATCTAACTTTAGTGGTAATAAGATCACTTGGTGCTTTTTCTAAACGTACATACACGCACAGAGTTTTTACAGCTTCAAACAATAGCCAACTACAAGCTACTATAATACATTTCCATCTCCTTTTAAATCTAAAAAGAACATAGATACATGCAATAAGCAAGCAGAAGAAAAAGACGCTTACTCCATTTCAACCCCACTAACAGTAAAAAAAAAAAAAAAAATTGGTGATTATGAGAAGGACACATGCCATCATTCACAAAGTCCTCACAAAATGAAATATAAATTTATAAATTTAAATGAGAGGCACTTATGAACAACAACTAAACTTGGGATAGAATTAGATTACAGAAAAAGATAGCTAATCGGCCAAAACTTTTGTTAAAGAGCGTACCTCCAAGGATTTACCAATAGTTCCACCAATATGACTAAGAGAAGATGTAATTGCATCAAATCCCTTCAATAAGGTCGGACTGTCCTTTTTGTGATTGATCTCCTCTAAATGATCCAAATTTTGAAACTATATAGACAAAGAGAATAGCATCAAATTTTGCAGTTCAAAAGATAATGAATATGCAGCTGATTACTAGCCAAATCCATAAAATTTCGAAAACTCAAGATATAATTCTATCATATTTAAATTTTCTTTTTCCTGTATCATATCCAAAGTAATTTACATTTTCCCCTAATTGATACTTCCTTGTCAAGATGCAATTCCAAATCTCACCTTGCTCCTGGATGCTCTGCCAGGCATTTGTGGCCCCATCTTCTCAGGTGTCTTAGGTTCCTGGGTATCATTATCATTCTCAATAATAGATTTAGCTTTTCTGGCCAGAACACCCCAGAATCCAGGCTTGGACTCATTCAAGTTTTTCATTGATGTATATTCATAGGTTCTTGGGTCCTACATTTACAAACAACAAACCAAGTCAAGCAGAATGAAACTACCTTCTTTGTTTTCTTTTTTGGCATCAAATGAGACTAGAATATTTTAATAGAATCAGAAAAGAGAGCTTGGAGACATATAATCATATGTTAGACATCCATTGTCAGATCTTTAAAGCATTAAAATAGTAAATATTAGCTTTTTTCATTTCCCACTCACAAGTTTATATATTGGATCTGTCATAACTAAAAGACAATAGACACAGGAAGCACACAATTCCCAAAAGCAACCTACATTATACACTTATCTCTATGGCCAGTTTTAAGCATAGATACATGAATAACTCTGTGTATTACTGCTATAAAAATGAGGCAGTAAGCCACAAAAGAACAGAACGAATTGATCAGACAGTTTCTATGTCTAGATCAAACAGCATAAGTACTGTACCCACATCATAAGATTGTTGTCACCTTGATACACATGCCTTTGTCTTTTGCACCCATGATCCTGGCCCAGGCAAGGCACATGATATGGCCAAGTGACACTAACACATCTATTGCGTGAAGATAAAGTGCAACCACAAGAGAAAGCAATGAAGCTTTTAAGATGCGGCACAATTGGTTGACCACCGATGTGGTTCTGACTTTTGATCCTTAGTTCTCCCCATTTGAGGACTCACTCATACTCAATTCTTTTGTCTCTAATATATCTGGTTTTCCTCTTAATAGTCTCCATGACCATGAGACTCAGAGGAACATGAGAATTACAAGACTGATTCCCGTTTGAATGTAAGCAGCAGTCCACATCAAGGTTATGAATATACTAATGAATTGAGCATGAATATATGTAGACAGCTGAAATAGGCAATGTGACTTTATATATAATTAACAGATTAAATAACATTAAAAAAATGAATAAAACATACTGGTATACACCACTGTACATTTCATATCTTAGTGTTAAAAAAGGCCTAACTTTATGATTTTAAAAGAAATCAAAGAATCATTGGGGAAGAGAGACACATGGCCCTCCAATTCAATATACTATTGCGAAATTCGCATAATTATATGGGGCATCAAATGAGACATCTCCAAGCAAGTAGAAGGTTAATAAACACATTGTTGCCCAAGCAAATATATAGTTGACATGTTACTGAAAGGCAAATGTATAACATAATAGATGTATCATAACAGGCTCCGAATTTTGTGAAACAGAAAGGAAGCAAAAAGAGTTGTTACCATAGAGGGAGGAGGAGTAGGCCTAATAGGTTCCACATTTCGCGAAGCAGGAGAGAGATTGGAGGGACCATAAGCTGAGGAAAGAGAAGAGTCTCGACCAGCAGAAGATGCTCGGATGGCTTTAGCAGCAAGTGAAGACGAAGAAGATGAAATTGAGCTATCAACATCACCAAACGAAGATGATGATGAGGAAGAAGAAGAAAGTGGTCGACAAGTATTCCGAATTCCTTCTTCTGCGACAAATTCTTCAAAAGTTGAAGGCTTTGAAATTCCCTGCTGTCTCCTTTTATACGCCATCTTCCCACCACTTGCACAGAATTTCAAATTCAACTACCTTGCCTTCCTCGCTGATTTCACCAATTGGGTCTTCGAAATGAACCCCAAATCCCCAAAATCATTTCACAGCATAAAAGAATGATTTTGGTGGAACCCACGAAGCACTGCTGCACTAATTTCCCTCCATCACCATTTTCTTCTTCTCTCGGAAGCCTCTTCCTTTGCTTTCTCTTCCCAGCTCTGTCAACACACGGCAAAGAGCAGACCAGCTTCCTCAAATCGGGATCCAATCAAAAAAACCAGTGAAATTATGAAACAGTGAACACTGAAATCGGACAGTCTGTCATGGTTTACCAAATTATTAGCCCTTTTCTTTGGTGATTTTTTTTTAGTTTGAGTTTCAAATTTGGGTCAACAAAACCAGTATTTTGTCTGCATCACTTCAATTCAGTTCAAATGGGCTTCTATCTAATCTTTTGTGGGCTCTGGGCTTCAATTTCTGGAATTGTGGGCCTAGTTGTTCACAGTAACTTTCAAGTTTTCGTATAAAGCTCAAAAGATGGAAAGTCTCTCATAATAACTAACAAAGTTTTTTTTTGTTGCATCATATAGCGTAGATCTGTTGACCAAAAAAAAAAAAATCCCAAAATAGCAAGACTAAAATGTGTGATTAACAAAATACTTCAAAATAGATTATTAAAAACCAGAAAAACTATATCATATTTCAAAGGAAAAATATTTGTGAATTTCATTGATCTAAATGTTATTTCACCATTAAAAAAAGTATTCGAAAAGATTTATGAAAGTAATGATTAAATTTATACATTTTTCGTCTGAAGAAATGCATTTACCACTTAATCAAAGGCATTCAATTATAATTTATACAATATATTAAAATCTGCTAACCAATGTTAAATTGTTGATGGAGTGTAACACTATATTTTGTTATGGTCAATGTGTCCTCCCAAAATTGAGGCAAGTTTGTCAATTATGGTTAAGTTGAGTGGCTACATATGTTTGAGCATCTCTTATTCTAATAACTCAATGTCAAGTCACCTTCTGCATTTCTCTCATATCTTTTTACTCCACAGTGGTGTGTACCATGTTGATGACAAAGGCATATATGTTACATTGATGATATATTTGCATCCATTATTATTTTGGTTCCCATCATGATAATTATTTATGTTTGTTTACGAGAAAAATATTTTTCTAATTTTTTTATGTTGAGTCAATAAGAAAATTGTTTGTTCAATAAAAAATAGATTCGAATTAACAAAAAATGACAATGTATATGAGAGAACATGATTTTCTTTTCTTTTGATTAAAAAAATTATTTCCCTAAACTATCTTATATTATATAATATCACTTTTTCCGTTTTTACTTCCTTTCTTCTTTGTCTGTCTTTCTTCTCTCCTATCTTTCTCTATTTCCCTCTCTTGCTTCACACCTCTCTATTTCTCTCTTCTTTTCCTCCGTCAATCTCTCTCTTCTTTTTCATTCTGCCTTGTACCCGTACACTACTCTCTCTCTCTCTCTCTCTCTTCATTCTTATAAATATTAATATTAAATGATTATATTAAAAATTATATTTAAAAAGTATTTAGACAATTAAGAAAATTGACAAATATGATTAATAATTTTGATTAAAATTAGTTGAATATGTATTAATTTTATTAAAAAATATTGATAAAGATAAAAAAGATTTAAATATTATTATTTAAATATTGTCTTTATTAATTCTAAAATATAGTTAACTTTTTTACTTTTAGTAATAAAAATTTGTTAATTCTTATTATAAAATAATTTTAATAATCAAACGATTATAATGTGGTTTAACATCAAACAAGAAATCTGCATATATGATGAAATTTTTCAATAAAAAAATAATTTCTTTTTATGTATTAAATAAGAAAAAGTATTTTCTATTATGTTAGATCCAAATAATAAAAAATTAATTTATTTCTTATGAAAGTATTTTTCATAGATTACATATTCTATCAAAACAAATAGATGTTTAATCTCAATGTGTAAAGCTTTTCTGTGCTTGTCTATCCATGATTAAATCAAAATAAAAATTCAAAATAGATAAAAAAAATCATATATTCTATTTTTAATTAAAATCTCTCACTATTTTTTTTCATGATTCTGATGTAGCAAAAGTTATTTCTGTAAGAATTATTTATGTAATTTTTCTAGTGGGCTGCAAATAATTTTGATTTTGTTTTGTAAAAATAAACGGTCTAAAACATAATTTATAAGTGGATGTAAAAGATAGCCCATTAAATTATTAAGGTGATCCATTTGCATTGAGTTAAAACATTTGCAGTTGATTGGCGTGGGTTTAATAGTGCAGGCCTTAACCTTAAAGCCCATGATGGGAGGGCCCAAGAGTTAATATATTGGCTAGATTCCCTCTGTATTTAGGTGACTCTTAGTCTGTCTGAACTTCTCTCCCCATTCAAAGCATGCTTGAAGATAGTATAAGCTGCAGAGGAAGTTTCTAGTCATTCATTTGTAAAGATTCCAGATCAAGAAGCAATTTAATCACCTGAGTTATAGTTTATCATGGCCTCAACAGGTATGCGTTTAATTTTTTCAGTATTCTAATTTCATGCAATTCAATTAATTAATTCTGCTTAAATTTTGCTTACATCTGGTATTAAAGCAAGAATTACATGATTTAGAATCTGATGAAATTCTTAGATTTTATTATAGTTGTAAGTTTACTTTGTATGAATTCTGTAAAATTGGGATCTGCTAGGTTAGGGCTTTGATAGATCATAATTTTCTAAATTTGTTGATATAAAAATTTTCATTTTTTATAGAGTATTAAGAGAGTAATTAAAATTTTAATTTTTGGAATTAGAATTAGGGTTTTTCAAATCTAAATTACAATTTCATGATTCCAGTGAGAATTGATGTCCTAGATGACATGTAAATTGTATGCCTAGTAGTGATGCACAAAACCTACAGAGAAATTGCATAAAATTTTGGAGGAAACCTTCAATTTTAGCCTAGATTAGTTTTGATTGAATTAGGCTAAAGATCTAGGAAAAACCTTGATAATCTCTAAAATTTTTTGTACAAATCTATCCAAAATTAAGTTTTGGATCAATCTGCAAAAAAATCAGATAAAAAAGAAGTGAAAATTGTCGAAAAAATCGTCAGAAAACTGCTCAGACCCGTTCGGGTCGCGCCTGCAGTCAGGTCAACCCGACTGCAGGTTGAAGATGAGGAGATGAGGCACTTGCATTTTACGCGCTTGTAAGGGCGCGTGGTCAAGTTGCTAGTGCATGGGAGTGCATGTCGGCACATGGGTGGCGCATGAAGGTGTACAAAGGTGCATGAAGGCACGTGTTTGGCTATTTTGCGAAATTTTTTCCATCCTGGTTGATTCATTAAGCTAAACTCTTGATGTCTATGCTAAATAAAATGTTTTGCATGGTTTAATCTAGACTGTTTAAGTGAAAAACTTTCAAGAATGCTGTGAAATGTGATTTCATATGTTTTAGGCAAGAGAAATTGGTTCCTGATTAAAAATTTTCATGAATTATTGTGGGTGATTACCACCAAAGTGGGATTACTCATATCAGTTTATGAAATTTTTAATATTAGAGGAATATTTCTAGTTATTGCATATAATCGCCTGTCCGAAGGGGGTTGGTATGTGTTTTAACTAGAAGCTTTAATAATGGATGCAGTTATTGGGGAATGCATTAGTCTAGAAAATTTGTCTACACAAAGAGGATGGATTTTCAAACCTAGTGTATTCTTATTGATTAACTCATCTGATGTTCTAATTATGGCTGCACATTCTGTCCAAAGGGGAATGTGTGATGTTAAGCTAGCCTCACAATGATAGCTTATTTTAATTTGAAGTTAAATCTTACCCTTATTGTTTATTCTAATGCATTCCAATTTTGTGTCAACAGTTACCTTTTCAATGAATAACTGTTTTGCATTAATTAAGATGCTAATTGGATTAAATTATAGCAAATGAAAGCAGGACATAGAGTTTTCTCTAAGAATTACTAATATGCATATGGCCCTAAGAGAGGATAGGCCTATAGTTCCTGATAAAGGGGGAATACATGAGCAGAAAGAACTTCTGGCTAAGTGAGATAGGTCCAACAGACTCTCTTTGATTGCAATTAAAAGGATAGTTTATGAGCATTTACAGAGTGGTTTGCTTGAGACCATAAGTGCAAAAGAATTCCTAACTGCTCTAGGCAATAGATACCAAGTATCTGACAATACTGAAGCCGGATATCTAATAAAACAGTTAATTGACATGAAGTATGACAACATAGAGGGTAAGGGAATTCATTCTGAAAATGGTTCATCTTAAGACCAAGCTGAAAGCCCATGACATTGACTTAAATGAAAACTACATTGTCTCTCATGCCCTAAATTGCC
>JANHAO010004148.1:0-24784 GCA_026873985.1 Saraca asoca
GATTGTTTGAGGGCTGAGTTTGATTAAACTCATTAATCATTTTCAAGGATCCTTGTCTGTGATTTTAAGCCTGAGAATATGATTATCAATTTGAATGAATATTTAGCAATCAATGATGCATTAGTTTCAAGTTGATTTCCCTTGGCTGATAGTTGTGTTTGTTGTAATTTTACTTGCTATTTTTGTAGTGTTTATGTTAATTTTCATTTTTTGCCAACCCCCCATTTTACATCTCTTAATATCATTGATAAAATCATCCTAAAATGGTCCTTGGGTTCGACCTGGGTTGCCTATGCTACAGGTTAGTTTAGGTAGCTTCAGTTTATAAATTTCTAATTCGATCTGCCTCGACACGTACGATCACTATCCTCATAAAAAAAAGACTGGGGGGGCCGAGTGGGTTGTTGGAGTAGTTGTGGAAATGTTATACTGGGATGACATGCAATTAAGGCAGTTGGCTTATTCTATTTCCCTATTCTATATGATTGGTGTTGTCTCCTTGCAATGAAGAATCAATGTTTTATGTCATGTTCCTTGATGGCAAGTTTATGTGTTAATGTTATATGAATAATAGATTCATAGACATGTCTTAAGTTTTTACATCTCCATAGCATCTCTAGAAAAAGGGTAGTTTAGTTATATATATGGTGGTAATGAACAATTTACTAACTAGTTTCTTTTAAATACACTATGTTTTCCTTTAAAAATGTTCTAGTTTCAAGAATGGTCACTATTGTAAACACCACTTGTTAGAGATTGAAGACATAAGCTTAGGGAAACATTTTGGTAGTTGAAATGTTTGCATGTGCATATGTCTTGAGTAGTCCTAATTGTGTCAAAGTGTATTGTCATGTGCAAAGTTTTGTTGAATATAGTATAGATTGTATGTACATGTGTTGGGTAGGAGGTGTGGCCTTTCAATGTTGTTTTGGCCTATGGCCTAATGTCAGGAAATGGATTTTCTACCAAAAAATTTTTCAAACAAATATATAAATACAAATGTTTTGGAAATTTTGAACATTGATTTTCTTTTATGTCTTATTGTGAAGTAACTATCATAGATGTGTTTATTGGGTTTAGGCAAGTTCAAATGGAACTTGTAAAGGGTTATGTGAGTCCATGTGTAATGTAAAGTTCGTAGGAAGATGTCACCAGATGTCTTCCTACATCAATTTCGCTCTAAAATTCTAGGGCCTGACAAGTAGTCACTTAAATGCCAGGTTGCGAGCTGACAATAAATACATATGTGACTATCTCATTGAAACATAAATTAAAATCATAAAATATTTAAAAGGTTCACATAGTGGGTAAATTAGGTCCACATATGTCAATTTGTATTCGTTCAAAAATTGATGGAGATTCAACTAACTTTAGCTGGTGATGACCTTCTAATTAATTTGTCTTAAGAAAAAAATGCATATGAAAATTTATTAGTTTAAATAATCTTCAAGTTCTTTAATGAATAATTATGTGAATTTTTGATGATTTTTTTTGCATTATTCTTGCTAGTTATGCCAAATAATGAAAATAGTTTTATAAGTGTTTCAATCAGATTTATATGTGTAGTACAAACCGAAAAAAATGATGATAATTTTTTCAATACTTTTTTCTGCTAAAACAACAACTGTAATATAAATATATTTAATATCTTTTTCATTTATTGTCTTAGTATGGTATACATTATGTCGTATGTTTCTAAAACTTAATAAGTTTCTTTGAAACTTAGTTGACAACAATGCATTATTTATAACTATTTGTGTTTTGCTTGATAAAATTATATTAGTTCTTTTAAAGCTTTCAATCAATTTTATATTACTAGATATTGTATTGAAATAATTTTCACCAATCAGTAATTGTAAAAATTATTTTCTATTCTTAAGGATGGTGTACATGTTGCATTATTCATGAGACATAAATTTTCAAATATTGATTTTTGATCCAACATAAGATCGATAATAACGTAATTAATATTTTGCTTTGAGAATAAGTAATCCATTAGATTCACAAGATTGAAGAAATTTTTGGTTCTCTGATAGATAACTACATGAATCTATATAATTTTTTCTGCATCAATATTGATATGGAATAGCCTAATTAATCATGCCAAATAGATAAGCAACCTTTTGATCTACTATAACTTTGTTTCAATTATATTTATATGTTATGGGGATAATTCAATACCACGAAATGGGCTAGTAAAGGCCTAGTGGAAGATCAATCCAAATGAATAAAGAGCCAAGCTCGCTAGATCGTTAGCCACTTGAGCACAGAACAAGGTAAAAGCCTTAGATCACTAAAGGGTAAGTCCTGGCTCACATAATTAACAACTCACTATGCGCGAGCTCGCATTGCCAAAGGTGAGCTTGTAAGGTTCATCCTCACTAACCGAAGGGCAGCTACAACTACAGCTTGAGTCCCATCTCACGGACACAAACTCTTGCCCAACAAAGGGCTTGTCAAGGGTAAACCTGAAGTAGGGACCCTCTTAGACCAAGATTTGTGGGACCGATTTGTAAGAAGCAGCATATGTGGCCCACCCACAAAAAGTAATCTGCAGAAATCAGCTAGCAGCTTGTAGAAGCCATTTTGTAGTAGTCTAGGCTATCTTGTATATTTATTTTGATGTAATAGAATTAAAATTTGTAAAATTACATTTGTAACCTTCCTAGCCTCTATAAATAGGGGGAGGGAGATCTCTATAAGCAAACTAAAGCTGAAATACTGAAACTCTATAGCAATTCATTCAGAAGCAATAATATTACTGTGGACGTAGGGACCAGTGCTACCTGATTTTGGTCAAACCATGTTAAAATCCTATTGTATTCTTGCTATTTTTCCTCTTATTTTTCTTCATTCTTCATTTGCAATAACCAAGAAGCAATTTGAGTTCCAAAAGAATCCTTCTGGTTAGCTGGATGTTGGTAGAACCAAAATCCATGATTAACATTTTGGCGCCATTTGTGGGGACTCATCTGTTCTCTAATTGATTTCTTGTACATTGGTTGACTTTTGGTGTAGCTACAATGGTAAAAGGAAGAGCCATCAGAGCTTCAAATACATTGGCTGATCCCTTGGAAGGTTATGTGTCTATAATATACTCTTCCACTACTCCTGTCATAGGTGTTACTGCCAGCTTGCCCCCAGCTAGCTCTTGCCAACCTACTGCTATTGCCAACGGCTTCGATGGAATACAAACCTGGCTTCGGTGCCAGGAAAGATTGAAAAATATGATAGGAGAATTGATTAGAGTAGTCATAATGCTAGCACGAGCTCAAGCTCAGGGTGTGCAAAGGTAGACTGAGGTCGTTACACTCGTTAACGTTCTCAAACACAGTAACCTGGATGTTCAAACGGAGCCTATCAAGAGCACTCTGCTAGTCACTACTCACAAGACCATGTCTCATGTCGCTGCTCTCACAACCAGGAAGGGCCGACAGGCCAGCACTCTTCTTACCAGCAGATCGAGGCACAAAGCCTAACAATGTAAGAGCTATCCCAGAGGATCATGCAGCTAGAGGAGTGCCCATGATCTTAAGGCAACTAAGCTCATTCTGGAGAGAGATTGCCATTCTCTATAGAGATCGAGACATAGGCCCTTCCATATAAACTCAAAGTCCCTGTGATTCTACTGTATAATGGGGACATAGACCCTTACAACCATCTGAATGCATTTAATGTTCAGATGGATTTGTAAACGGTAGATCCTCTGGTCAAATGCTGAGTTTTCCCAGCTACACTAGGAGGTGTGCCTCAGGCGTGGTTCAAAATCCTTCCAGCTTGCTTAATATGCAGTTAGGAAGAACGTTAGTAGAAGTTCACCAGCCAGTACTAAGCATTGAAGATGTAACTCGTGCCCCCTACCATCTCACGATGATCTTTCAACGTAAGCATGAGTTGTTGAGGGATTACATTGCCAGGTTCAGACTCGTAGCCAATTTAGTGGAGAATCCAGTTGAAGAAACCATTTTGGCATCAATCTCTGTAGGACTCCACAAAGATGAAAAATTGTATAAAAGTCTATACAAGTTCCCAGTGAAGGATTTAATCGAGTTTTATGAATAAGTTGCTAAGTAGATCAAATGGGAAGAAGCCTTCGGCTTAGGAAAGCCTGATCAGAAGGACAAGAAGGATGGCTCTGCTCATAGTAAGAAGAGGGGCAATGTGAACCAAGGTGACCACTTTGATGAGTGGACTGCAAAGAAGTCTAAAAAGGCCAAGGACAAGTGACCTTAGCACCCAGGTCACCATGAATGCTACAGTGTCCTATTGGACTCCCATGATAGGATATTCATGATAGAGAGGGATTAGGAGGACTTTGGGTGGCCCAGACCTTTGAAGGTCCTTTTCAGGCAAAGGAACAGGGATGAATTTTGTGCTTATCACAACAAGGTCAAGCATGGCACCTCAAATTGTCAGGGGCTCAAAGACACAATTAAAGACCTGATCAAGCGAGGCTACCTAAGAGAGTATGTAGTACGATCTGTGGGGCAACGGCCTCAACATCCCCAATGAGATCCTGATCAAGAGCAAAAGGGCTCAGTCAGAATTATACATTGATAATGTATTTTAATTCAGAAGGCAGTGTTAAAGCTTCCCTTTTTACCTCTGTTGAAAGAAACTTTGTTCATCGATTGGCCTAGCCCTATAGCGATCTCTTCATTGCATGTATCTAATTTGCTCTTCGCTATCAAGAGTATGAGACCTTTCAAGCTCACATGTGGCCAGCTTTCCTAAGTAATATGTGTATTTAGATTGCTAATCTTGACCTCTGGTGTGGTTGAGGTGCTGTGGCACTAAAAATATCCATAGACTCTTTACCAATCATGACCTCTAGTCTGGTTAAGGCACTATGGTGCTAAAAATATCCATAGACCCTTTGCCAACTGTGACCTTTGGTTTGGTTGAGGTGCTGTGGAGTTAAAAATATCCACAAACCCTTTGCCAACCATAACCTTTGGTCTAGTTGAGGTATTGTGGTGCTAAAAATATCCACAGACCCTTTGCCAATCATGACTTCTAGTTCGATTGAGGCATTGTGGTGCTAAAAATATCCACAGACTCTTTGCCGACCATGACCTCTAGTCTAGTTGAGGCATTATGGCACTAAAAATATCCATAGACCTTTTGCTAACAGCAACATCTAGTCCAGTTGAGGCATGGAGATGCTCAAAATAAACTTAATTCCAGCGTAGCTTGGAGCTTGTTGAGGCACAGAGGTGCTAAAATAAACTTATTAATTGCCCAAGCAATGGAATTGTTGTGGCACAACTCATTGGGTGTAGCTCTCATGAGACCTAATGTCTACAACTCTCTTATAGCCTATCACTCATAGCTCACATACGATGCATCGTTTGTAGCATTCATGCAATTTCCTACAGGATGCAGCTATCGTGTGACCTATCGAGATGATTTTCTTACCACAGACTAAGGGGTTCATGGTTCTCACACTTATTTTTAATAAAAAATATGGCTGATTGGTCATCTGGGCATTTCATTCAGCTATGATTTATAGAAAGTTTATGCTTTCAACTACAATAAAGCAGAATGTTTAGTACAATGCAACACTCACAAAGAGTTCATTTATTAAAACCCTCAATGAGGTAAATTTACAATAGAAGAATCAAAATACAAGTCAATGAGCTTGTGAAGAAGACTGGCCTCTAGAAGATGAGCTTCAGTTAGCTAAAGGATCGACAAGCACCCAAGCTCTTTAGCATCTCTTTTTAGCTAGGGGCTCCTTTCTAACACATTTATCCCCTCAGGGTTAAGGTGGTCAGGAGTCTAGCTGGCAAGGTTGAGTCTCATGGTAGGACCGTGAGGAAGTAATCCCAGATCTACGAAAGATCTTCCCAGTATGCAGTAGGCCATGCATGCCTCATCAAATACCCAAGCCATCAGAGACTTAAAGGCTTAGCTAAGGCTCCCATTGAGTTTATTCTATAAAGAAAGAAGAAGGCCTCCAAGCTTTAAATAGGCCAACTCAGTCTCTTGAAAAGCCCAGTGGTTATCTGGCTATTTCTGATCCAACGGTCCAGGGAGAAATGAGATTGCCACGCCAATGGCTACAATGTACTCTTAGAAGAAAGTATGGCCTAAAGCAAATGAAGTGAAAGATTGAAGCCTAAAAAGACAACATGGTAGGTTGAACATAAAGACTTTGACTGCACAACAAAGCTACAACTCTTAGTCCACAAAGCGAACTAAGAGTTAAGGGGCTTATGTTATGGGAATAATTTGATACCACAAAATGGGCTGGCAAAGACCCAGTGGAAGATCAATCCAAATGAATAAAGAGCCAAGCTCACCAAATCACTAGCCATTTGAGCACAGAACAAGGTAAAAGCCTCAGATCATTAAGGGGTAAGTCCTGGTTCACATAATCAGCAACTTGCTATGTGCTAGCTTGCATTGCCAAAGGTGAGCTCGTGAGGTTTGTCCTTGTTGATCGAAGGCTAGTTACGACTACAACTCGAGTCCTATCTCATGGATGCAAACTCTTGCCTAGCAAATGGCTTGTTAAGGGTAGACCTGAAGTAGAGACCCTTTCAAACCAAGATTTGTGGGACTAGAAAGCAATCTGCAGAAGTCAGCCAGCAACCTAAACAACCTATTTTGTAATAGTCTAGGTTATCTTGTACATTTGTTTTAATGTAATAGAATTACAACTTGTAAAATTACATTTGTAACCCTCCCAGCCACTATAAATAGAGGGAGAGAGATCTTTGTAAGCAAGCTAAAGCTGAAATACTAAAACTTGGTAGAATTTCATTCAAAAGCAATAACATTACCGTGGATGTAGGGACTGATGCTACCCTGTTTTGGCCGAACCACGTTAAAATCCTATTGTATTCTTGTTGCTCTTCCTCTTATTTTTCTACATTTTTCATTTGCAACAACCAAGAAGCAATTTGAATTCCAAAAGAATCCTTCTGGTTGGCTGGATCTTGGCAGAACCAAAATCCACTGTCATCATTATATTACTTAGTGTATATTGACTAAATCAAAATATGAGAAGTATTGCACACAATTTAAGAGAATACAAATTTTTACAAGATTTTTCAACATATGACAAAGTTTGCGAGTAATTTTTCTTTTTATGTCTTACATGTATATGTATGACTTATTTCTTTATGTACAAATATTTTTGTTCTTCTGGATCTTTCACATACTAGGATAGAGTATTAACATATGCCTTATCAATCTACACAGCACATAGGTTTTTTTCCCCTATCTCAAATTTCTCTTCATCATTCTTCCACTTTAGGTGGTAAGATGTACTGTTATAACAATGTTGATTTGAATACTTATTTAGACTTTATTTAGAGTAAAACTCTTTATCTTTATTACATTCACTCCAAGTAATAGAATATAAAATACTTTAAATGCTACATGTTCACTTTTGGCAATAGAATATCAAAATCCTTATAAACTATCACATTAACTTTAGATTATATAATATCAAAATTTTGTATAAATAAGACATTTATTTTAGAAAATTAAATATTAAAATTCTTCAAATGCTATCAAATTCACTTTAAGGAATGTGTTATAAGCTTTTTAAGAATATTTTAACTTTAATTAATATTTTATTTTATATGCAGTCATGAATATAAAATAATAAAATATTTTATAATACCTCTTTTTGTTGGTACTTTAGGATTAATAAAATATGAAAATAATTTAAAATATTTTGAAATTTATTTTTTTTAGTATTGCTACTCTAAAAGCATATTTGAAACATGAAATGAAATATAATATATTTTTCACAAAGATTAACAAAATGGAATAGAAAAAGAAGAAAATATATAATACAAAAAGCAAAGAATATTCAATATTAAAGATAATAAGATATAAAAAAGTTCAACTTAAATTTTCTCCTTTCTAATTCAAGGCTTAGTTTGTTACTAGGTCTTCAAAGAGTCTTTGAACTATGAATTTCATGTGTATCTAGTCTCTCATATTGCTCACATTGAATTATTCATGAAAAATATTAGATTACAGAGGAACAAATTAATCAAATTTTAGTCAAGAATTTCAATAAACTAAACAATCTTCATAAATTTTGTAAACTTTATATTAATAATAAGAAAAATATGAGGCATTTACAATATAGATTGTCACATTTTATTTTCTAATGCATCAAATTATTTTTTTTCTTTTAGGTAACATTATAAAGAGAAAATATTGTTGCTTTTAACCATTAGGTTTAATAAAATATTATAAAATTATTTCAATTTTAATTAGGTATAGACAATATCATAAGAACTCATAACTTGAAAATATGCAAAATGCAACGCATGAAGAAATAGATATCATTAATTGCTATGAGAATGAACTATAGAATTTGAAAAATCAAGGGATTGAATAAGGAAAGTATAACTAAAATCATATCTATAACTATCAAACAAACAATCATGTATCATTCATTATGATAATCTATAATATGTTTTGCACAACCATTCTTTTGCTTGATTTCTGTTCTCTCTTTTTTCCTTCATTTTTCTTTTATGTTATACTTGAGTTTTAAAAATTTAATTTAAATGCTTTAATTTATATTTTTCAACAACAAAAACAAACTACATAACAATCATTTACTAACAAATGAAAATTGATTTAAAATATTAAGAAACAAATAAATGATATAATGATATTACAATGAGAGTAAAAGATAGATGATTTATAAAATAACAATATACACCACAACAAAATTCACTATTTTTGAAGGATTTTTTGACGTAAAAGTCCATCTAAAAAGGTGACCAAATTTGAAGAGCTCCTTAATTGTTGACTATAAAAATTTGTCGAAAATCTATCATACATCAAAATTCTTCATAAATTTTGTCAAAAAATGGGTACAAATTTTTAAAAAATTCTATACATTTATTTCAATAGATTTTAATGTAATATGAATATATAACGCAAACTATTGACGGTGGATTTTGGTTCTGACAAGATCCAGCCAACTAGAAGGATTCTTTTGGAACTCAAACTGTTATTTGGTTATTGCAAATGAAGAATGGAGAAAAATAAGAGGAAGAGCAGCAATAATACAATAGGATTTTAACGTGGTTTGGCCAAAATCGGATAGCATCGGTCCCTATGTCCATGATAAATGTTATTGCTTATAAATGAATTTCTATAGAGTTTCAGTATTTCAGCTTAAGCTTGCTTAAAGAGATCTCCCTCCCATTATATATAGAGGCTGGGAGGGTTACAAATGTAATTTTACAAGTTATAATTCTGTTACATCAAAATAAATATACAAGATAGCCTAGACTACTGCAAAATGACTTCTGTAGATTACTTTATGTGGGTGGGCCCTACATGCTGCTTCTTGTAGATCGGTCCCATGAATCTTGGTCTAAGAGGGTCTCTACTTTAGGTCTACCCTTGATAAGCCTTTTGTTAGGTAAGAGTTTACGTCTGCAAGATAGGACTTGAGCTATAGTCGTAGCTGGCCTTTGGTTAGTGAGGATGAACCTCACGAGCTCATCTTTGGCAATGTGAGCTCGCGCATAGTGAGTTACTAATTATGTGAGCCAGGACTTACCCCTTAGTGATCTGAGGCTTTTACCTTACTCTGTGCTCGACTGGCCAGCAATCTGGCGAGCTTGGCTCTTTATTCATTTGGATTGATCTTCCACTGGGCCTTTGCTAGCCCATTTCATGGTATCAAATTATGCCCATAACATAAGCCCCCCAACTCTCAATTCGCTTCATGGACTAAGGGTTGTAGCTTTGTTATGTAGTCAAAGTCTTTATGCTTAGTCTGCCATGTTGTCTTTTCAAGCTTCAATCTTTCACTTTATTTGCTTTAAGCCATACTTTCTTCTAAGCATGTCTTGTAGCCGTTGGTGTGGCAATCTCATTTCTTCCTGGACCGTTCGATCAGAAATAGCTAGATAACCACTGGGTTTTTTGATAGACCAAGTTGGCCTATTTAAAGCTTGGAGACCTTCTTCTTTCTTTATAGAATAAACTCGATAGGAGCCTTAGCTAAGCCCCTAAGTCTCTGATGGCTTCGGTATTTGATGAGGTGCGTATGGCCTGCTGCACACTGGCAGATCTTTCACAGATCTTGGATTACTTCCTTACAGTCCTACCGTGAGACTTGGCCTTGCTAGCCAGACTCATGACCTCTTTAACCTTGGAAGGATGGATACGCTAGAAAGGAGCCCCTGACTGAAGAGGAACATTGAGGAGCTCAGGTGCTTGTCAATCCTCCAATCAACCGGAGCTCATCTTCCAGAGGCTAGCCTTCTTTGCAAGCTCATTGACTTGTATTTTGATTCCTTTGTTGTAAATTTACCTTATTGAGGCTTTTAATAAATGAACTCTTTGTGAGTGTTGTGGTGCTGAACGTTTTGCTTTATTATAGGTGAAAGCATAAACTTTCTATAAATTATAGTCGAATGAAATGCCCAGATGACCAATTAGCCATATTTTTGATTAAAAATAAGTCCGAGAACCATGAATCCCTTAGTCTATGGTAAGAAAATCATCCTAGCAGGTCGTATGATAGCTACATCTTACGGGAAATTGCATGAAAGCTACAAACGATGCATCGCATGTGAGCTGTAAGTGATAGGTTGCAAGAGAGTTGTGAACATTAGGTCTTATGAGAGCTCTACCTAGCAAGCTGTGCCACAGTAATTCCATTGCTTGGGCAATTAATAAGTTTATTTTAGCACCTTCGTGCTTTAGCGAGCTCAAAGCTGTGCTAAAATTGAGTTTATTTTGAGCATCTCCACGCCTCAACTGGACTAGAGGTCACAGTTGGCAAAGGGCCTATGGATATTTTTAGTGCCACAGTGCTTTAACTGGACCAAAGGTCATGGTTGGCAAAGATTCTCTGGATATTTTTAGCACCATAGCACCTCAATCAGACTAGAGGTTGAGGTTGGCAAAGGGTCTATGGATATTTTTAGCACCACAGTGCCTCAACCAGACTAGAGGTTGTGGTTGGCAAAGAGTTTGTGGATATTTTTAGTTCTACAGCACCTCAACCGGATCAGAAGTCACAGTTGGCAAAGGATCTGTGGATCCTTTTAGTGCCATAGTGCCTCAACCAGACTAAAGGTCATGGTTGGCAAAAGGTCTAGGGATATTTTTAATGCCATAGTGCCTCAACCAGACTAAAGGTCGTGGTTGGCAATCTGAATACACATGTTGCTTGGGAATCCTAGCCGTATGCGAGCTCGAAGGGTCACTTACTCTTGATAGTGAAGAGCAAATTAGATACATGCAATGAAGAGATCATTATAGGGCTAGGCCAATCAACAAACAAAGTTTCTTTCAACAGAGGTAAAGAGGGAAACTTTAACACTGGCTTCTGAATTGAAATACATTATCAATGTATAATTCTGACTGGGCCCCCTTGCTCTTGATTGGGATCTCACTAGGGATGCTGAGGCTGCCGCCCTGCAAGTCGTACCACATACTATCTTAGGCAGCCTTGCTTGATTAGGTCTTCAATTGTGTCTCTCAGCTCCTGACAATTTGAACTATCGTGCCCAACCTCATTGTGGTAAGCATGAAATTCATCCCTGTTCCTTTGCCTAAAAGGTACCTTCAAAGGACTGGGCCTCTTGAAGTCCTTCCAATCCCTTTTTGTCATGAATATCCTATCCTAGGAGTTTGATAGGACACTGTAGCATTCATGGTGACCTAGGTGCTGAGGTCGCTCATCCTTGGCCTTTTTGGATTTCTTTATGGTCTGCTCACCAGAGTGGTCACTTTAGTCCACATTGTCCTTCTTCTTACTATGGGTGGAGCCATCCTTCTCATCATTCCAATCAGGCTCTCCTGAGCCGAAAGCTTCTTCCCCTTTGATCAGCTTGGCAGCTCATTCATTAAACTCGATTAAATCCTTCATTGGGGACTTATATAGACTTTTATACAACTTTCCATCTTTGCAGAGTCCTGTGGAGATTGACACCAAAATGGTTTCTTCAAATGGATTCTCCACTGAATTGGCTTCGAGTCTGAACCTAGCAATGTAATCCCTCAGTGACTCATGCTTATGCTAAAAGATCATCACTAGTTGGCGGGGGGCATGGGCTGCTTCTTAAATGCTTGGTACTAGCTAGTGAACTTCTACTAACATTCTTCCTAACTGCATATTGAGCAAGCTGGAGGGCTTCTGAACCATGCTCGAGGTACATCTCCTAGTGTAGCTAGGAAAACTCAACATTTGACTGAAAGATCGACTGTTTGTAAATCCATTTAAACATTAAATGCATCTAGATGGTTGTAAGGGTCTGTGTCCCTATTGTACAGTGGGATCACAGGGACTTTGAGTTTATATGGAAGGGGATGTGTCTCAATCTCTATAGAGAATGGCAATCTCTCTCCGAAACGAGCTTGGCTGCCTTGAGATCAGGAACACTCCTCTAGCAGCTTGATCCTCTAGAGTAGCTCTTCCATTGTTGGGCCTTGTGCCTCAGTTTGCTGGTGAGAAGAGTGCTGGCTTGTTGGCCTTTCCTGGTCATGAAAGCAACAACCCGATACTTGCTCTTGCAAGTAGCGACCAGTAGAGCACTCTTGATTGGCTCAGTTCGGACATCCAGGTTACTGCTGTTAGAGAATGTTAACAGGTGTAATGACCTTAGTCTGCCTTTACACACCTTGAGCTTGAGCATGTGCTAGCATTGTGACTACTTTAGTTAGTTCTCCTATCATATTTTCCAGTCTTTCCTAGCACCAAAGCCAGGTTTATATTCCATCAGAGCCGTTGGCAATAGCAGCAGGTTGGCAAAAGCTGGCTGGGGGCAAGCTGGTAGTAACACCTATAACAGGAGTAGTGAAAGAGTCTATTGTAGGCACATGACTTTTCAGGGGATCAACCAACGCATTTAAAGCTCAGGTGGCTCTTCCTCTTGCCATTGCAGCTACACTAGAAATCAACCAATGTACAGGAAATTAATTAGAGAACAGATGAGTCCCCACAAACGGTGCCAAAATGTTGATGGTGGATTTTGGTTCTACCAATATCTAGCCAATTAGAAGGATACTTTTGGAACTTAAACTACTTCCTGGTTGTTGCAAATGATGAAGGGAGAAAAATAAGAGGAAGAGTAGCAAGAATACAATAAGATTTTAACATGGTTCAACCAAAATCGGGCAGCACCCATCTCTATGTCCACGGTAATATTATTACTTTTGAATAAATTTCTACAGAGTTTTAATATTTCAACTTAAGCTTGCTTACAAAGATCTCCCTCCCTTATTTGTAGAGGCTAGGAGGGTTACAAATGTAATTTTATATGTTTTAATTCTGTTATATCAAAATAAATGTACAAGATAGCCTAGACTACTATAAAATGACTTCTACAGGCTGCAGGCTGACTCCTCCAGATTGCTTTCTACAGGTGGGCCTTACACGCTGCTTCTTGTAGATTGGTTCCATGAATCTTGGTCTGAGAGGGTCCCTACTTTAGGTTTACCCTTGACGAGTCCTTTATTGGGTAAGAGTTTGCATCCGCGAGATAGGACTTGAGCTATAGTCATAGCTGGCCTTTGGTCAGTGAGGATAAACCTTGCAAGCTCACCTTTGGCAATGCGAGCTTGCACATAATAAGTTACTGATTATATGAGCCAGGACTTACCCTTTAGTGATCTTAGGCTTTTACCTTGTTTTGTGCGTAGGTGGCTAGCGATCTGGTGAGCTTGGCTCTTTATTCATTTGGATTGATCCTCCATTGGGCCTTTGTCAGCCTATTTCGTGGTACCGGATTATGCCCATAACAGAAACATACATGAAAAAATTCAAATATCCTAATAACCATTCATTTGCTTGATCTTCTTCGCATTTCCCTCTTATCCTCCTTCCTTTGCTATACCAGAGCTCCCCATTGCCTTCCTAACTTGATTCTTGCGCTTAAAAGTATCTTTAAAAATCTAAACTGACTAAATTATTCTTACTACTTTGTTTTACTTTTTTACCTATTGTTTTATGTTGAATTATTACATTTTTCATGATTTAATTGGTTTTCTTATTTTGATGTATATAGTTTTGGGCTTAAGTTTGTCTATAAGTTTATTTGTCAGTTTTCTTGCTTGGATACTAAGGTTAAAACATATTTTTAATTATTAGTTGATTAATTATTAATAGAGGATTATTGTAGGAGTTTATTGAATTAGGATTGACAAATTATATATTTTGAATTAGATTTAAGAATATTATATATATTGAATTAAATTAAGTTAGATTAAGTAGTTAGATGACATAATTGATAGTGTTGCTAATAATACCTAAGGAATTATATATATTTTGAGTTAGTGCATATTTTTAAATTTAAAATTATATATATTTTGATTTTGTTAATTTCTAAAATTATTAATTGTTTTGTTGATATTATTTATTGATTTTGTTATTGCTTTGCATTTGGTGAATGAAACTATTGAAATTGAAATTTTGTTTTTGTTTTTGAAAATATGAATGTAGTTAGTATTATGGAAACTATCAAAAAAATATTTATGGGAGATAGGATGAAATGTTGATAAATTTTTTTTATAGTTTTTACATATTTGAAAATATTTAGTAAATTGGAGAAAACATGTATATAAATTAAGAAATGTATGAAGGCTTAACATATTTCAATGTAAACTAAAAAAAAAAGGGAATATAAAAATTCTGAAACACCACAGGTAGATGTATGATAAATTTATTCCGAGATGTAGTGAATATAAGACAGATTTAGGATAAGATGTAGCAACAAATGCAAGTCATTTACTCTTGGATGGAGTAGTTTTTGTAGACTTAATAGTAGTAGTAGAGCTAGCAGTCGCTACTTCCTCTACTCCCCCTTATCCATATCTCTACCAGTAGCCCCTTGCATACAGTTACCAACAACCCTTGCTTACATGTACCCCACTATCACTAATGAACACAATTTGTACATATTTGATATCTCTTTTATACTTAGTCTTTTATCATGTTTATGTATTTAATTAGATACTTGTAGTGTTTTGTGATTTGCAAAGTTTTTGTGCTTATTTGAATTAATTTGGTAATTTGGTCTTGTGAGACTGCTTTAACTTTTTAGGTGTATTTTGAGTTTAGACTTTATTTTGGGTGATTCTTATACCTTTTGAAAGTTAAGAGAAAGATATAAAAATGTCATGAAAAGTTCCAAGCCAAGTTCAATCGTTTTGGAAGTCAAATAAAGCTTAGAAGATGAAACAGAGTGTTGTCATGTTACCCAGAACCAGTTTTGATATTTTTATCATAAGTGGAGCTTCATCCATCATTTCAATGCAAACCTAAGCCTATATGATAGTTAATATCCATTCTCACAACTTCACGAAGGGCTTGAGGTTAAAATATATCGTTTTTAATTAGTTACAAGGTTATGGACTCAAGTGTTAAATTCTGTTATGGGATGGACTGCTCTGAAAAGTTATTTTGATTTTCGGCCCATAACTTGAGTTATAAATCAAATTTTTATGCAAAGTTAAAGCCATTGGACTCCTAAGAGACAAAGCTACATTTTATATGGAGGGACCCACATCTAATTAAGCCTCTATCTAAACCTAATCAGCAGCCCAAATAGAGTTAGTGTAGTGAGCCTTTATAAAAGCTTAGTTGAGCCATAATTGTAATGAATTTTAGATCATTTTCATTTTTCTCTACTTGTGTGAAGAGGAAGAGCTTTGCTAGGGAAAGACTCTAGCCTAATGAGATTTTCTCTTTTTCTTTATTTTTGCTTTTATTTTTACAGTAATGTGTAGCTAAACTCCTATATCAATCTAAGGAAAATTTTGTATCAGTTCTCCTGTTGATTGTGAGACTTGTTTTTATTGTCAATTTATTCCCAAATTAATTCTTTATTTTTATGCTAATAATTGCTTTAGGTGATTAATTAATAAGGCCCATTAATTAATTGTTTAATGTGATTTACTGCTAGTTGAATTTTTATAAGCAATTTGTTTGTTTATGGCTATTTGGTTATAGAAGCAATAGGGTTTTGATTTGTTGCTGGGGTAAATTAATTTTCCTAGAGTAATGGGGGTAATTAATTCATTTATTGCTTCAGAAAATTGGTATTTTTAGATCTTAATGCTATTGGTAATTAGTTAAGGTGCTGGGCTTGATTAACTAATTTAGGAAGAAATTAACAAGAATTAATTAGGTGTTAGGCTAATTAGTTTCTTGGATAAGCAACTAATGAGGGAATGAAACAATTGTGTTAATGATCAGTCATTAAATTAATTGCAAGAGTCCCTTGGATTGAAGTTTTTCCTCTATTAATTTCCCTTTTTCTTACTTCTGTTTTGCTTATGTTATTACTGTTAGCTTAATTCCTACTTTTGATAGTTAATATCCAACCCCTATTTCCTACTGTGAACACACTGAAATAAATTATTGATCTCTAAGGTTCAACCTGGACTCACCTCAACTATAAGTTTAGATAGTTCAGTTTTATCTTTGCTGGTCTCGACAACCGTTAGCCACCACTACAATCAATTTGATCACTATAAGTTGGAGCATCATCATCACATATATTGATAGCTGATGGATGGATGATGCAAATATGGCCAAAGGTACTAGATGGCCCATTGGTCAGGAACAGCTACAAGATTCTACCTGATATTATGAGACTAATGAATTCCTTTATGATCTTAGGATATAATGATCTATTTATGTATTTAATTTAAATAATATGTTTTATACATTATTTGATTTAAATAATATAATTTATGGATTATTTGACTAATTTTATATATTTATAACTATTTATATGCATCATATATTTAATTTTTATTGTTAATTAAATAATTTTTAGAAATTAGAATTAAAATAAAAAATTTAATTTCCAATGGAATTCTGAGTTTGATTAATCAATATATATTATTTTTTAAAAAATTGCATATATTTCAACGAATAAAAAAATAAAATTTTTGAAAAATCCCTCCCCTAAAATTCGATCGGAAAAATCTATTAAAAATTGACGAAAAAATTTTTCAATAATAATTTAACTGATGACTATTTCCAATTAGAATATCTTAATTTCTGACGAAATTTTTTATAAAAAATAACGAGTTTTTTTTTTTTTTGGTAGTGATATGGCAATGAATGGTTTCCCAGTGATCATATAAAAAAGAATTATAATTTTATTTATTATAATAATGGTATGTATAAGATATATTCTTTTAATTAGAAATAATTAAGAATTTCAAAGATGATATGTTCATCAAATAAAAGAAAAACTTTAAAATAAGAAATATCTCAAATCCAAAGAGTATAAGAATATAATTTTCTTACCAGAAATCAAATGGCTAAATGGTAGAAAGTTGTATTGATAATATATTGTAAAAATAAAATAATAATATTACAGAAATAAATGAAAAAATTAGAATAATATGAAGGGAGTTGTCTCTTATTCACAACTATATGGAATTCTTATTATAATCCGTTACATATAAAACTCCAAATCTCCAAGAGAACTAAATATAAATTCAACCAGAATAAGTTATAATAACTTATAGATAAATCAATATAATTTCATGGACAACAAGATGAATATAATATTTATAATAAAATTAAAAATTGTTTATTATATTTTATTTGCAAGGCAGCTCTTTTAATAATGCAAAAAAGGAGGAAAATTAAATATAAAAAGATAATAAAGGAAAGCCAAAGCTATTATTTTAACTCAGTTTCAACCTTTTCTTAAAACTTAAGAAAAGTTCTCAAGCTCAGAGAAAAAATAATAGTGGAAATCATAGGTTACTATCTTGTATTGGCCATTTGCAGAAGCTTTTGAACCAAAACTTTGTAGCAGAACTTGTGGAATTTCATTCTCTCCCTACCAGAAGGAACAGATCATAAAATGGATCATAATTTGAATTTATTTTCTAGTTCAAAAATAATATTTTTCAGTAACTGTCCCTATTTCTGTCCAATAAATATAAGTAAATAAAAAAGGAAGTTTGAAAATGCATGTGGAACAGATGAAGAAATGCAAAACTACTAATAGTTATTAATTATATATTTGAGTCAAACTGGCTTTAAACTTCGCAACCAATTAGTTCATAATTTTCTTCTTAATTTCTGACTTTATTTTATATCACAAGGAGGAGAAGGCCTATATATATATATATATATAAGTTCTCAACTCCTCTGATACGATGTTACATGGACTTCAAAAATTTGAGATAATGATATTTTGATCTTCTTTGAAATATTAACAAATACACAAATTTCTCTTTTATTTTTAAACCTTACACATATTTTTTGGGTGCATTTTTGCTATATTTTTCTTCAATTTAATGCTTTTTATTCTCTGACTATGTTAGTGCTAGGAAAGAGGGCATTTTTGACAAGAAAATATCAATTTTGTCCCTGGTTTCATCATAAAAAACATGATCTCTTTTAAGAAGCGTACCTTATAATTGTCATATTATTTATAATTGTGGTGGCTTTGCATTAAATTTATGTAATCTATTTTTTTACTTCAATTTTTAAATTATGATGAGTCAAATACTTTGAAAAATTAAAAAATTGATAAAAAAGCGAAAGTAATTTTTTATTAATAAAAAATATAATATATCTAATTTATTGTGGACTTGAATGAGTTTTTTTAAACACATTTGAAAATTAAAAAATTGATAATAAATATTTTAATTTAAAAATCAAATTTCCATCAATGAGAAACAAAATATAATAATGTTTCTAGCTTGCTGTGCGAATTGGAAAATTGAAAACTGGGAACACTTGAAAATGGAAAAATTGGAGAAGAAGTATTTTAATATGAAAATCACTACAGTGCAATTAATCATTGCAACACAATTATCATTTATACATTCTTATAAAATATCATTTAAGATTATATGACTGTATTTAGGAGTAATTTTATTATTAAAAATATTAATTTTAAAGGAATATTGATATCTAAAGAAAATATTCTTTATTTATTTTTATTATCAAATGTATAATAAAAAAATATGCACTGAGATGTATTTTTTTTTCTCACTAGTCACTTTTTATGGTTGTTGCATTAAATGATATAAAATTCATCACACTTCTAATTATTGAGACAATGTCATGTCAATAAATAGTAAGAATGATTTTTTATGATAAAAATATTTAACAATTTCTGAATAATGCGAATCAAAATTCAATCAATAAAGCGATAACATTTTTGGATATGGCCAAAGGCCGCATGACTTTAAGAAGATTACCCAATTCGTCAGGCATCATTCAAGATGGCGCTGTTGTCAGCGGCTGCAGCAGTTGCTCCTAGCCACTAGTATGCCGTCTGCGTTGGCTTGGTACAGGTTTCAAAACAAATTAAATTTCTTGTAAAATTACTCTTTTTTATGTTACCAATTTTTGTTAACTTTTCGAAAAAAAAAACATGCATATATCTCTTTTGCAAGAATACACAATTTTTATACACTTCCCTTTTAATTTAATATGTAAATATTGGATATATCAATTAAAGTTCTCAATAATTAATTATAGATTTAACAATTATTATAATTTTTTTAGAGATATTTAATTATATTTTAAAAATATTTCAATAATCAATTACAAAAAATAATTCTGATTAAACTGACTTCCCCTCAAGATAATAAATAAAATCAACATTAACTCTATATTTTTTTAATTTCTTGTTCTATGCTTATGTGGTCATTTGGATTACAATATAGGGAATCCTAGCAATCTCTTTGGATTCTTATTGGTGTCTAAAATATAGGTGCAGCTTACTTTCTATACCAACATTTTTTGTTTTGGAATTTAAGGTTGGATCTACCACTCTGAGTTACATTTCATGATGGTATGATAGGTGAAATTGTATGGTACATTGGAAAGAAACTTGCAAAATGAGAAGAAAATTTAAAGATAAAAATATAGAATAATATTTATGAGAAAATTTTTTAAAAAATACGCATAATATTAAAGAAAAGTAGAACTCAAAAAAATAAGAAAGATTATGTAAAATAAATGGGAAGAGAATTCAAACATTTTGGTAGTAATATTCTCTTTCTTCCTTGCTTAATTCCTTATACTGTCTTAATGCCCCACTCCCAATTCTTTGGACTTAAAATTCTTAATCTTATTTGTGTTTTTATTCTTATAATAGAGGACAAATTTTTACATAAATTTTTAAAGATAATATATTCTAACTAATTGAGACTATATCTTAGAACATGTCACACTTAAAAGTCTAATTTTATAATGGTGTTTATTTTTAGGAAAGTTAGTGTACAATATTGAAAACTGATGGTTGTCGGGTGTAAATAAATCAAATCTCAAGAGAAGTCAATGTAATTGGTCCTTAGTAATTTAATACTAAAAAGTGATTTTTCTATATATATCATGCAAATAAGAATAGATCATATATAATCAATTATTAAAAGAACAAACATAAAATGCATTTTAGATAATCAATTATATTTGTAATCAATTATCTTATCATTATACCAAAAAAGTTGTATGCCATTAAAAAAATGGACAAATTATACTCACATTTTCTTGAGATTTTGTTTAATTACACTTATATCCTTCTATTTTCAGAAAAATATATTATATATTGACCTCATTTTTCTATATACATTAATCTCCCTTTTCTTTATATTTAAATTTATACTCATCTTGATTTCTTACTGCAGAAATATAAGAGAGGTGAGTGTATATTTCTGAAAATAGAAAGGTGTGAGTGTAATTAAATTAAACATTAAGGGAAGTGAGCATAATTTAACCTAAAAAATTTGTTCATTTTATTTGTCATTTTATAAAATCAAGAATGAATTTATTATTTGTTTAATTTCATTTATATTATTCTAATAAGTGTTCAATAACTTTACTCAGTAATTAACTTTTAATAACAAATAAACTAGTTAAATGAATTTTATTTCCCAAAAATGAGATTATTTATTAACCTCCTTGATTTTAATACATTTACTTTAAATCACAAATAAAATATTAAAAAGAATAACTCATAAAAAAAAAAAAGAGGTGTGCTACATACCAGATGATAAGGTATAGAACCTAGATCTAACATTGACTTTGCACTTTATTCACACATGTGAAGACATTGAGAGAGCTTCTATTAATCTGTAAAACTCTTCACACGAAAAAAATGCTCATCAATCATATAATGTACATACTCTAAACTACAACAAATTTTTTGCCTCAAGCAAAGAAACCGCATAAATAGTCCTTGGTCTAATTATCTTGAGGATTTCTCCTAAGAAGGTCAAAATGCAAGAAAAAAAAAACCATATGCCAAAATACAAGAAGTAACCTAAAATTACATATCATATGTGTGAAAGGGGATTGTGATGGGATTGAAGGTAAGTTGTAATGTCATAAGCTAACCTTGTAAAATAATTTGGCATGTAAATATACTCAATTTTAGATGAAATTTGGCAATCAAGCATGAAAAGGAGGTTTTATGATATGAATTTGGGAGCAGATGTACTTGTGTATTGTTTTTTCATACTTTTCTTATTTTGGGAATATTTATGCTTTTTTAGTATGGATTGTTTGTCTAGCACGAGTAGAAAAGCACATGATTATGATCCTTGCATTTTTATCTTTGCGTCCATATGAGATGGTGCATAAAAATTCTTCTGAACTAGGGGAAAGGTACTTATGTTAACTCAGTAAAAGTGTGTCTACTTTTTGCCTTAAGGCTTTCGCTTAGAATACTTTTTAGGGGTTGCATTCGGTAACCTGGTGGGCACTGTGACATAAGGTACAGATTAGAGTGTGATCACTTAAAGACTTCCTTTACACACTCAAAACTATGTAATGATGCATATATTAATAAAATGGAGTTGTCCCTCTCTTTATTTAAAAAAGTCCCTTCACAATGTATTTTAAAGGCTATTTATATGAAGCATTCTTTGAGACTTTATATGCATGGATGCTTTAACTATATGCTCATGTTTTCCTATGATATGTTGCACATAGGATTTCATTGTATAAGCGATCGAAATCTATTTTCTCCTATTATTTATCTAAGTGTGGCTTGAGTTTATTGGAAGGTTAACATGTTGGCCAAAAGTTGGTATCATGTACTACACAATATGATTAGAAGAGCTACTGGTGCATAATAATTAGGATCAAAGCTTTATTGTGCTAGAGAGAGAAGATTGGGTGGGCTAAGCTAGTTGACTCAGCTTGTCAAAAGCATATAAGGGTTACAAGTGAAGTGGGCACTCATCGAAATAGCAGAGATATGCTGCTAAGGACTTAACCAAAAGGGTAGCAAGAGGTTGGAGTGACTCAAGAGCTAATATTCGAGATATTGCATTTGAGGAAATGTAAATGGTGTATCAGGTGTAAGCATGTGCAGAAGTTGATGGGCTTGCTATACAACACATGACATTAGTTATGCCCTCATTCACAATAGCATTCAAAGGAATGCAAAACCACTCGAGAGAGTGAGTGACTTGACGGCCTATCTAGCAGGAGGAAGCTCTAGAAGAAGCCTTGGTCTTGTTAAGATGGCTTGACCATAACCTTGAGGGACGTATTAGTTGTTAGCAAAGTCATAAAGGTGAAGCCATGCTCCTGCTAGAATGCATGACCACAATAAATAGTTGACACATACTATGTGATGACATGTCTAAAAAGATGTGTTGTGCAGACAAATCCTTCTAGAGTAGTCCAAAATCGTGTCAGAGGACTTGAATTTTACTCGAATGAGTAAACTCAATAGTGAAAGAGATGGTCTAAGTGGAATCAATTAGGCACAATAATCGCATGGATATAACGAACTAGTTGCATTGGTCATCCATAAGATTTGAGATGAAATGCTAGAAGAGCTAGCATATCATAAGTGGTAATGATACAAGATGTAGTAAGCTAAGGCTACATAGTCGCATGGTTAAGTAGCAACAATGATTGGAGGCATAAGAAGCTAGCACTATATACTTTCAAGATAAACTTTAAGGCAATGACCACAGGATTCACAATTGCTTGTGCACAAGCAAAGTGAAGCTTGAGCTAGAGTGGCGAATAACTCTATGCTCAACCCTTTCATGCCGTTGATATAGGGGAGCCATCAAGAGGATATGCTCGAAGAAGGAGTCATTAGAAAGATGCACTCAAAGAAGAAGTCATTAGGAGGATGCCCTCAAAGAAGGTGCCATAAAAAAAATGTGCTTGGACTAGGCTATGAGGATCTAGAGATCAAAGGATGTTGGTCAATAAGTGGCAAGATGGGGCAATGATAATCAAAGAAATGGTAAGGAAGGCTAAGATACTAGCGAGTGGCTATGAAGGTTGCGTGATATGAGCCAGTATCAAATTCGAAGAGATAACATTGAAAAGTGCAAACCTAAGAGGGGTAGTGAGGACCAAGATGCTAGATAGCATCAACTCCAAAAAGGCTATGATGGTTGAGATACCATAAATGTGCCAATTCAGAAAGGGTTAGAAGGATCTGATTAAGTGTGGAAGTGGAGTAGCAAAGTATAGTAGATTAATCAAACCTATCACCAGCAAACCTATGAGTAAAAAATAGGACTTGCGAGCAAGCCACATTTTGTTAGCAAGGAATGGGACTTGCTCTAGAGCAAGGCATAAGACTTGCATCTCTCATATTGGTGGAATGAGACATTGGATGTGGGGTAATCTATTAATAGATAGTTCAAATACTAAGAAAGTTCACAAGCTATAGAAGTAGAACACACTTAAGCTATGAAGGTATCAAGTCAAGAGTTGTGCGAAGATCGTATGTTGCAAGCTGTAGAGGTAGTGAGGCAAGCATAAGTTACAGAGGCAACAACCCGAGTCTTACAAAGTTAGTGGGACAGGAGACATTGTAAAGGTGATAAACCAAAGAATTGTGGAGATAGTAGCATGTAAAAGAGTGTCAGGATAGCGAAGTAAAGTTTACTGAGGCAGCAAAGCCTAAGACACAAAAGTTGCAGGGGTAACTACATAATGCTTAATGATGTGAGTTCAAGAAGATAAAGCCAAGAGGAAGTCAAGGGAGAAGTTGAGGAGTAGCACACTATTGACTATTCTATAAGCTATGTCAGGTTGAAAATGCCATTTATCAAAGCCTCTCGAACGATGTTAGCACAAAAAGATAAGCATGGATGGTCGATGGAAAAACTTAAGTGGAGTGTGCTAAAAATGCAAATGAAGATTTGATAAATGGGAAAAAGTACATGAAAATAAGATAATTTTAGTTCATTTTGTTAATAGTATTTTATTTTTTCCTAATGTTTTTTTCCTTAGTTTTATGTTTTGTCCTAGATACTGCTCTCGGTTTGTATTTCTCATGTAGGATGATGAAAAGGGCCGAAAAGAAGAAGGAAACTTGAAGAATGAAGATGCATTTGGATCAAGGAAAAGATAGGAGAAGAAGCCATGCAAAGAAACAAGCAAGTAGCAATGAAAAAGTGAAGAAATCACCTAGCACGACCGTGCTCTGGAACACACCCAGACCATGTTAGGTGCTACAAGAGAGCACAGAAGAAATTCAAAGAAATTCAAAGCCAAACACAGAGCACGGTTGTGCTACACAACACAACTAGGTCATGCTAGAGTCTGCCTGAAGTTTGAAGAAAATTTCGTGAAGAAACAACATGCAACACGGCCGTGTTACATGCTGACATGGCCAAACTGATAAATCCTTTCTCATGAAGCACACCCAGCCCGTTTTATGAAGCACAGCTATGGTGAACATGAAAAAAGGCCATAAATAGGACCCTTTGTAATCAATTTTACTGATACCATACCATATGCTTTGTTATGTTTTAGAGTCCTTCTTTAAGGTTTAAGATAGTTCTTTTTTTTCTCTTGTTTTTAGGCTTT